>PVHX01004389.1:0-82179 GCA_004024805.1 Geosciurus inauris
ATCAAGAATCAACAAATGGGATGGATTCAAACTAAAAAGCTTCTTCTCAGCAAAAGAAATAATCAATGAAGTGAACAGAGAGCCGACATCCTGGGAACAAATCTTTGCCACACACACATCTGATAGAGCACTCATCTCCAGGATATATAAAGAACTCAAAAAACTTAACACCAAAAAAACTAACAACCCAATCAATAAAATGGGCCAAAGAGCTGAACACAAACTTCACAGAAGAAGATATACTATCCATCAACAGACATATGAAAAAATGTTCAACATCTTTAGCAATCAGAGAAATGCAAATCAAAACCACCCTAAGATTCCTCCTCACGCCAGTCAGAATGGCAATTATCAAGAACACAAACAACAATAAGTGTTGGCGAGCTTGTGGGGAAAAAGGCACGCTCATACATTGCTGGTGGAACTGCAAATTGGTACAACCAATCTGGAAAGCAGTATGGAGATTCCTTAGAAAACTTGGAATGGAACCACCATTTGAGCCTGCTATCCCACTCCTAGCCCTATACCCAAAAGACTTAAAAACAGCGTACTACAGTGCTGCAGCCACTTCAATGTTTATAGCAGCTCAATTCACAATAGCTAAACTGTGGAACCAACCTAGATGCCCTTCGATAGATGAATGGATAAAGAAACTGTGGTATATATACACAATGGAATATTACTCAGCAATAAGAGAGAATAAAATGGTGGCATTTGCAGGTAAATGGATGGAGTTGGAGAACATCATGCTAAGTGAAGTAAGCCAATCTCAGAAAACCAAATGCCGAATGTACTCATTGATAAGTGGATACTGATCCATAATGTGGGAAAGGACATGGGAACAATGGTGGATCTCCATTCACAGGGGTGTAAGGGGGGAGGGGGCATGGGGACAGCAAGGGTGATGGAATATGATGGTCATAATAACCCTGACTTTATGTATGACTGCATATATGATGTGATTCGATTCAACTTACAACTAGAGAATTGATATGTTATCCTCTATCTATGTACAATGAGTCAATCTACACTGTCAACATATAAGCCTAAATAAAACAAGAATAAAAATTTTAAAAAAAGTAACTGACAAACTCCTCCCATGACCTGGCCATGCTAAACCCTATAAAACTCAGACCTTTGTTGTACCCAGTCACCATTTTCCTTTTGAAAATGTGCCTCTCCACTACTTAATAAAAAATTGCTGATCCATTGAGGTCTGTCTCCATTTCCTTTTGTATTGTTTTCATTTACTTTCACACTGGAATACTACTCAGCAGTAAAATGTGCAAACTACTGATAAACAACTAGAAGAATCTCAAATGCACCATGCTATGTAAAAGAAGCCACAAACAGCTACATATTGAATGATTTCAATTATATGATGTTCTTACAAAAAGCCAAACTACAAGGACAGCAAACAAAGTATGGTTGTCAGATCTCAAGGAGAAGGATTTATCACAGGCCACTGAGGAATTGGGAGGTCTATATTTTTATTGGGTGATAGATATACATCTGTATGCATTTTTCAAAACCCATAGAACTGTATGTACACTACAAAGAGTAAAATTTTTTGCATGTCAATTATATCTCAAAAATCTGATTTTAAGAATTTATAAAAATAAGTAACTAAATGAAGTCTTAAAAAATTCCTAACTATAGTTTCCTCCCTCAAAATCTAGATTATACCTAGAAAAAAAGGTAATAAATATGATGGGTTTAAAACAACTCCAATAAGACTATAACTCTATAGCATTTCAGTGAATATAAATAAATTTTAAGTAAAAGAGCAAGAACAGAGATATTTTTTGATGAAAAAGTTACTTAAAAAATTTTTTAAGTAACTTCCAGTACTGGAAATAGTAACTTATCTAAAACCCTTAATCTCAAAGACTTCTGTAGTTTATTAGTCATTATTATGAGTTATTGAATGGGAAAATTCAATAAATGCAAATGGAGACATTATATAAAGGGGGTCTAGTTTTATTGGAATTTTAAGGGTCAATAAAAAGATTGAGTTTGATCTGACTGGAGGTGAGAAACCACTGTAGTTTCTTTAGTAGGAGGAAAAACATAACAAAAATCATGTGTTAGTTAAATCGGTCTAGCAGCCATGTCATCATGGAATTGAAGGAAATATTAGAGCACAAAAACAGAAAACAGTTGCATTGATAAGGAGGACCCAGGCTAGGGGAATGACCCTTATCTGTCTGTATTCATTAAAATCCAAACATTTCCTTTGTTTTACTGAATACCCATAAGTGATATCATATTTGCTATGTGGAGTTTATTTGAAGTTGAGATCCAGATGGAAACTTGACCCACCAAATTAAAACTCTCTGATGACTTATGACTGTGTTGACCAATGTAAGGCCACAGCCAGAGCAGCAGTACCTGAGTCAGGTGGTGGCATAGCAAAAGTCAGACCTGATTATGAGAGAAATTAGTTCCCATTTTACTATCTCACCCTTGGCTTTTTGTTTTCTACTAGTAACAGGTGTTAATTTTCCCTTGAAACAGGAATACGTGTGTTCTCTGTAGTACTTCCAGAAGCAAAGGCTAATGGCAGAACTAGCCAAAACCACAAGAAACATAAAAGGCCCTAGCTTTGATTGAATCCACTCAGAAAAGCTCTCTTTCATATAAAGCAACTAGAGGTCTCTTCTTTTGAAAGCCTACTGTGATTACCCAACAGGAAACACTTTTTGTTGGTTTTCTTTTGTTTTAGTGGGAATAGTAGTTTTACCTGCAGGAATATCAATAATGCTATACTTCTGTTATTCAGAAATCCTAATTTGAGTCCTGTTATGTATTAAAGCTGCTAAAAAGCATCTCTAACTTCAAAGAATTTTCAAAGGCAATTCATTTAACAAAGTCAAAAGTGTTGATTTTTGTAGCAATGACAACATAGGATAGCTATAAAAAGCAGTTTTCTCTAAACTCACTAACCTATTTCACTTGTGGGACTGCCCATGCCCTGTGAACAAGGGTCTCCTCTAACCAGAAATGCATATAGGCTCTCTGGATGAAGCTGAAGTTTGCTTCTATAGTCAAGACCTTTTTGTAGTTGTCACCTCATATCTGATAAACAAAATGCTTACCTGGATTCTGATCTTAACATTCTTCTTTCACCATATGGGCTCATGATCTCCCACTTTTCCCCAGTCCTCAATTCCATTAGATATTCTAGTTTTGTTGAGAGTCTAGACATTCAACCACTACTCTTGCTTTACTGTGTATTCTTTTTGTTGTTGTTGTTGTTGTAGGTGGACACAATATCTTTATTTTATTTATTTTTATACGGTGCTGAGGATCAAACTCAGTGCCTCACACATGCAAGGGAAGGGCTCTACCACTGAGCCATAATCCCAGCCCCTACTATGTATTCTTAATTCCTACATTCTTGCTTGATTTCTGACCTGTGACTTAATTTTAACATATCATGTTAAAATTACACTGTTTCTACTTCCCTCCCATACTTCCATAGTTTCCCAAGTTTAAATTGTATTAGCCTCAGTTTTCTTATTTGTAGCAAAAGAAAAGTAATGACAATATTATAAAACAGTTCAAGAATTAAATGAAATAATAAATAATTAATATGACCTGAGATAGAGAAAGTGCTAAATAAATTGCTAGTTGCACACACCCAAACATATTTATATCTAGATAACAGAACTGTGTCTTTTGATTTTGTTCTACATTCACATAATAGTTAATAACCATTTTCCACCATAAGGAAAATTTTCCTTTTTAATGTACAAAGGATTGACTACCTTTTTGCCCTTCTCTTCTAAAGATTAATTTCACTTTCTTTCTAATAAATCGTGTTTTCTTAACCTTTCGTCATTTTTAGTACTTTCTTCTAAGTTCTTGAATATTCATTGCATAAAAAGAATACCTGTGCTAACTTCCAGTAAAACTTAGAAAACCCATCCTCCCAAATGATTATCTGGATCCCCCAGTTGTGATATGGTCCCTACCAATCTCCCAGACACCTCACTCTGGCCAAGGCTTCAGAGAACCAAAATGCTACTAACTGCACTAAGCTCTAAAAAGCTAATTGAGCACCAGGAAGCAGGAGGAAAGAGCAGCACAAAACCTACAGAAGTGTCTGTTTTCTGTGCACAGTTCAGTTAGGAGCTGGATAAAACTGAACACCTTAAGCATAACTGTTGTGATTTGACAATATGACATCCTCCTTGGCAAAAATGTCTCCTTCCCTGACTGCCAAGGCTCCAGATTATTCCAAGACCACTTGCTGTGATTTGATTAAACTTTTGTTGGCTGACAGGCAACTGGATTCTAGAGCAGAAAACCCAAGGTATGTATGGGTCTCTCAACTTCCAGCTGAGTCATTCAAGTCAAGTATTCACTGGAGCACAAAGGTGGCTCCCTCATTAAGTTAGGGAGTGGAGTAGAAAAGAATGTAAAATCACCCAGGATAACACAGGACTATATTTATGGAAGTGGACCATCTGGGCCATCTGTATTTACAATCTTTCTTGTCTGTCTATCTATCTATCTATCTATCTATCTATCTATCTATCTATCTATCTATCTATCTAAAGAAAGGTACAGGGTAGTAAACCCTTGGATGCTTTACCACCAAGCTACACCCTCAACCCTTTCCTTTTTTAATTTTTTGAGACAGGGTCTTTCAAAGTTGCCACAGCTGGCCTCAAACTCGGAATCCTCCTTCTCAGCCTCCAGAGTCTCTGGGATTAAAGGTGTGCACCACCACGCCTGGATTATCTATGTTTACAATCTGAAAATAAGCCACTTCGTACCCTGGATGGCAGAAAAGAGGGTGCACTCAGAAGATCTGAATTGGCATTCCTGGGAACACAACTACAACCAATTTGAAGAGCAACACACAAAACAAATAGTCTAGTACGTGATCTCATTCCTACAAAAGAAGCAGAGCTCTGAATCTCACTTCAACCTGCTACCAGTAGTCTCACACACACCACCAAGGCAATGGTAACCACTAGCCTCACTCCTGGTCCACCCTCCCTTGTCACCACAGGGTGTCTAATTGGAAAGCATAAGAGCATTCATACTTGCTCTAAACAGAGATCTGTGGATGAAGGAGTTCTGCACTGTGAAGACATATATAAGAATACCTCTGTGAACCTCAAACTTGAAATGGAAGGGAGAGGGCATCCTGCTTGTCTTATCTAACAATTTAACAGGGATTAATGTATTGGGGTATGTTTCTGAGATGGCCATAAGTACAGACCTCCATCAGGTTTCTAAATTGGAGACCCCTGAGTGAGAAGAGAGAGTGTAGGTTATAGAGTATGCTGGGAGGAGAGGAAGAAAAGACAAGAAATTAACAAGTAAAATCCTGCTAAAATAGCATAGAGATACAAGGATGGTATTCAGAAAACATAAGGGAATATTAACTTTCAAAGAAAGAAATGAAGGCACTGAAAGAAAACAAACACTCTCTAAGAACAAGAAAGAAAAATATTAAAAAGGCAGAACTCCATGGGCTAGAGAGCTCTTGGATCAGATGATGTCTTATTGTCCTTGATTTTTTTTCCCTAACATGTATTATTTCACATATTTTATAGCCAGTGAACCAAACTGTTTCCTTTATAGAACAATTATCTCTATATTCCTGTTAGGATATTTTATGTAGATTTTCCTAAGTCATTTTTTATATACCAAAGATTTAACTTGCACTAGCAGTAAATTAGTCAGACTCAAATGGAAGTGAAATATGTTTTTATTTAGTTACTAGACATGCATTTTTAAATGTCCAATGCTGATTAGGAATAAATAATTTTCCCTGTTCCTCATCCAGGCCACCTCTATAACCACCACCCACATAAAAAAAATTAGTCATTTTTGTTGAGAAAAATTAACCATTACTTTTCACTTAGTCACAACTTGTCATTTTGCATTTGAGCACTTTTTCACTATGATAGGTGATCTTTGTTCTTTTGACAGGAACCAAACATTTAAGCATGGAAAGAAACCCAGAAGAGCACCATGGACTACCTTTTGAAGGGTTTAGAAAACTATCTGAAGAAATCAATATCATGGGGGGAAAGTGTCAAATTGTTTTAAAAACTGTTTCTAGGACTTGGCTACTTTTCTTAAAGAGAAAATTCATTACAGATGTCGTTAGTATAAAGGATCAATCTTTGTAATTCATTAATTTTATTTTTAAAAAACAATTTTAGGTGTACAGAAAAATTAAGCAGTAAGTATGTAGTTCCCATATATTCTCCTTAAACACACATACACAGTTTCTCCTACTAACATCTTGCATTAATGTGATACATTTGTTAAAATTAATGACACAATATTGATACATTATATTAGCAAAAGTTCATAGTTTACATTGTAAAGATTTACTCTTTATGCCATATAGTTCTATGGGTTTTGATAAATGCAGAATGCAATGTATGCACCACTATAGCATCACACAGAACAGTTTTACCACCATAAAAATCCCTTGTGCTTCGTCTGTTCTTTCCCCTATCCCTTCACAAGCAACCACTAACCATTTTACTGTCTCTAGAATTTTGTCTTTTCTAAAATCTCATATAGTTGGAGTCATGCAGTATGTAGCCTTTCTGGACTGGATTCTTTCACTGAGCAACAAGCATCTAACATTTAAGCTTCCTCCATATTATTTCAGTTCTCAATAATTTCTTCTTATTGTTCTGGAATATTTTATTTTATAGATATACTATAGTTTGTTTGCCTGTTCAATAATTAAAGAATATCTTTATTTCTTTTTTTTTTTAAGACTCTCCTCAATTTTTTTTTTTTTTAGTTATAGATGGATGCAATGTCTTTATTTTATTGCTTTGTATGTGGTGCTGAGGATCAAACCCAGGGCCTCATGCATGCGAGGCAAGCGCTCTACTGCTGAGCTACAATCCCAGCCCCCATCTTTATTTCTTATAGCTCAACTTTTGGTGATAATGAATGAAGCTTCTGTAAACATGTATGTGGAAATTTTCATGTAGACATAGGTTTTCAACTTATTTGGATAAATGCCAAGGAACATTATTGCTGGATTGTGAGGTAAGCTTTTTAAGAATGTGCCAGACTGTCTTCCAAAATGACTGTACTATTTTGCATTCCTATCAGTAATGAAGGAGAGTTTCCATTGCTCTGCATCATTTCCAGCTTTAACTATGGTCAGGTTTTCTTTTTTTCTTTTTTTTTTGGGGGGGGGGGTTGGGGAAAGGGGTAGGGCATGTGTGTATTTGAAACATTTGAATAGGTGTATAGTGATCTCATTATTGCTTAGATTTGTTTTAATTTGCATTTTCCTAATGATATATGATGTTGAGCATCTTTTTGTATACTTATTTGCTGCCTGTGTGTCTTTTTGGTGTATATTCAGATCTTTTGCCCATTTGTAAATGGATTATTTGTTTTCTTCTGGTTTTTATTAACATAATATCTGCACATATTTATAGGGTACAGTATAATAGTTCAAATATGTGTTCAATGTGTAGCAAACAAATCAAGATAACTAGCATATCCACCTCCTCCAATATCTATCATTTCTATGTGTTGGAAAATTCCTCTTTTAGTTATTTGAAATACATCATAAATTGTAGAGTACAGTTACCCTACTATATAGTACCAATCCTTATTGAATTTTATTCTCATATATTTTTCTACTGGTCACAAATTCTGAAATCCCTAATTTACTTTCTGTCATCTACATCCTAATCTGAACTTGTCTAAGGGTAAAACTGATGCTCTCATATTTTTTCTACTTCTTTTGTTAAATGCCTTATTTGTTTCTTAAATTGATGCTATTAGACAATATAGGTAGCCAAAGAGAATTGTCACAACTCTTGTTAAAAAAAATTTCTAAAAATTTTTTCAAAGAAATTAAATCAATTATCTTACCAATGAGAAAATTGTTTTTTCATTCCTTTAAACATTTAAAAGCTAATTCTGGATAGCCAAGGTAACAACTGCTGTGTAAATCTGAATCTCTTAGCACATCCTCCAAAAAATAACTATACAAAAAAATTAAAACTATACAAAAAAATTAAAACTATACAAAAATCTATGCCCTCAGTATAACTAGAAGAGAAAACAACCAAGATTTCAAACTACATATAAATAGAAAATTAATTCAACTCCTAACTGCTCTCTCTTTCTCACGTCCCAGTGCAAGCCTACCTGGACAAGGGCACTCTAGGGGAAATATTGCAATAAGAATAGAAGAAAGAACCTAGCAGTGGGATTTATAACTAATCTAAAATCACAGCTAGAAAGAGAAATTCTACTCTCATTGCAAAAATACTGGAAAGGTGCCCTGGTAGATCAAAGCTGAATAGAGGGAAGAATTAGTGCAGGAGACAGTATTGGAAAGTCTTTGGATGAGAGAGGAAAAGAGAGAGAAGTACTCTCTGATAACTATGCAATGAATATAAGAAGAAATGAGAAAGGGAAATTCAAAATCTTCTAAGACAAAAGAATGTTTTTTAAATGAAGAATTTACAACCTCTTCTCTAACACTCCTTCCAAAGAAAGTCATCAGGAAGTAAACCATATTTTGCAACCTTAACAGAAGAGCTTTAAGGAAGAGTCTTGAAAACTATCTAAAACATCACAGAAATGTAGAGGCTTAAGCAATCTATAAGTATTTTTAAATGAATATAACAAGAAAACAGAAATAAAACAATTTTGTTGATGACAATACCACCACCACCAAAAAAAGAAAGAAAAAAGTGAAGCAAAAGAAAATGGTTAGCTCCAGATTGTATTAAATAGCCTCAAAAGTTTATGAAGGCTTCCTACCCCCCCCCAAAAAAATATACATATATAAATATATAAATACACGTATATAAATTACTTGCTCACTTGACAACCATTGATTAAAACATTAAACCAACGTTGTCCCTGGCACTATCCTAGGTGTTGATAAAGAGAAAATTCTTTGTGATTTCAAGGAACTTATAGAATAGTGAAAGGAGACAAATAAATGGAGCACAGGATGACAAGTGATGAGATAAAGATATGTATGCAGCTTGTGTAGTGACGCATGCCTGTAGAAGTAGCAATTTAGGAGGCTGACACAGGAGTATCACAAGTTTAAAGCCTCATCAACTGAGCAAGGCCCTAAGCAACTTAGCAAGACCCTGTCTTGAAATTAAAAAAATAAAAAAGGACTGAGGATGTGGCTCAATGGTTAAGTTCTTCGGGTTCAATCTCTGATTTTCATATTGCATAGTAATTGCATGGTTCTGTATGTATGTATGTGTATATATATGTATACGTGTGTGTGTGTGTGTGTGTTTGAGGGGGTACAAAGGCTTCCTAAACTTTTGAGTCTATTCGATGCAATCTGGAGCTAACCATTTTCTTTTGTTTCACTTTTTTTTTCTTTTTTCTTTTCTTCCTTTTTTTTGGTGGTGGTATTTTCATCAACAAAATTGTTTTATTTCTGTTTTCTTGTTATATTCATTTTTAAATACTTGCAGATTGCTTAAGCCTCTACATTTCTGTGATGGTTTTAGATAGTTTTCAAGAGTCTCAGTTAAGGGGCTGGGGTTATGGCGCAGTGGTAGCGTGCTCGCCTAGCATGCGTGAGGCACTGGGTTCGATCCTCAGCACCACATAAAAATAAAATAAAGATATTCTGTCCACCTACAACGAAAATAATAAATAAATAAATAAATAAAAGGATTGAGATTATTAAAAAAAAAAAGAGTCTCAGTTAAAACTCTTCTGTCATTATATATGCAACTGAAGTATAAGTAGGAGCCAAGGCAGGAAATTACATGAAAAAAAAAATCATACAGAGATAGCAGTATATGCAAAGGCATAAAGCCAAAGGAAATACGATGTAGTCAAGAATCTGAAAATACTCTGACAGGGCTAAAAAACAAAGCTCTTAGAAAATAAACAATATTAAGGGATTTATAAAATTTGGATTTCATTCTAAATGGAAAATAGAACCATTGAAGGGTTTTATATGAGGATAAAATTTGCATTTTAAAATAATTGTCCAGTATCAATATGGAGGCCAAATTAGAAATCATAAATCAGAATTCAAGAAAATCAGTTAGTAAGCATCTGCTAAGGTAAAGAAAGCAGTGCAAAGAAGGCATGGGAATGGAGAAAATGGAGGAAAGAAGAGATAACATATTAAATCCATACATACCTAATGTAGTTATAATATACAGTAAAATATATATAATATATTTAAATTGTTGACACGTTGAGCTTGAAAACCCATTAAGTAACTGGGTAAAGTTTGGAACTGAAGAGAAGTATTGGGGGTAAACGAGAAATAAGGGAATTATATAATCATCAGATTAATGGCAGTTATTGAGTCCATGAGTGTATATGATATCACTTTATATGGCATACAGACGATGTAGGGGTGTTAAGATAAGGGGAAGGAGGAAAGAAGAACAGTTGTGTTCTAAGCAATACCAATATTTACCCTGAGAGAAACTGAGGAGCATTCAGACAGGTAAGAAGAAAATTTGGTGGAAGGAGGAAAAAAATCAAAATTTACAATACAAAAGTCCAGCTGACAGTGTTGGGTTTCTTATGAAAGTTTAAAGGTCTGAAAAATGTCAATTGGATCAGTGATCATAAGTACAGTGTTCATGTAATTGAAGGACAGAAAACAAAAACAGAAGTAAAAAGTAAACTGGAGGTTTGTATTCAAAACTAGTGTATATGTATGTATGTATGTGTGTGTAAGTATACATAAAAATCTCCCTTCATAGAAAAGTCATATTTCTCATCCACTGGTGTTCTTAGCATTTCATATCATTCATTTCTTTGAAAAGTGTTTACTGAGCACCATTCAAGAGCAAGAGATATAAGGGGCTTATACTCTAATGAGGAAATTCAGGCAATAAACTATTTTAAAAATCAAATATGTGAGATAATTCCATATAGTGATTCCTGGTATGAAGAGGAGTGGAATTCTATGTCAGACAGAAGCCCTCTGTAAGGAAGTGATATTTATGCTGAAACCTCAATGATAAAAAGGAATCATCCTGTAAAGCTCTGGTGGAAAAGCATTACAAAAACAGGGAATAGCAAATACTAACAGAAAACAGCAAGCACAAAATTAAAACCTCCAAAGCAATTACTAAAACTGGTCATTAACATCTACCTAACAACTGCTGATAAAACCATCCCCTCACTGAGTCCATTGGCAAGGCTGTTGAGCTGGTCACGATAGAGCCTCAGCTGGCTCATACTGAAATGAAAGAGAAAGGAATCACAGAAAAAAAAATTGTCATGGAAACCTCCCCCTCCCTATAATTAACAATTCAAATACTGCTCACATATTTCATGTTCATAAAATGAACAAAAATGTTAATAATGGATTGTCTTAAATCTGACAACATTTTTAAGATCTTAGAGCAATAAAAATGCTGTGCTTTCTAAAGGTAACTTTTCTAAGGAAAATAAGGGTCTTTCAAGCCACAGTCCTTTGGTCTCTTCTTTTCAGAAGCTCACTTAGCCCAACCCATGAAAAGAAAGTAAGTTTCACAAAAGGAATATTTTTATAAAATGGCTTTTATGTTAAGAATTTGAATTTGCTGGAAATGTAACTAAGTGGTAGAGTGCTAGTCTAGTATTGCCAAGGGCCTGGGTTTAATCCCCAACAAGGAAGGAAGGAAGGAAGGAAGAAAGGGAAGGAGGGAGGGAAGGAGTGAGAGAGGAAGGAAGGAAAAGCACTCACCCAGCCAAAAAAAAAAAATTGTTTTTAATTTTGTATGTTAAACATATATTTGAGAAAAAGCATATATTTACCTTTGTTTTCATTGATTTTCATGATCAATTTTGGAATGTTTATGTATCTGATACTTAATGGAAATAGAACACCAGTTAATAATAATCAGCTAAAAGAAACATTCACCATTCAACTCTTCTTTTGTCTTTCCACCTAAAATCTTTCAGTAACAGCTATGAGAAAAAAAGGAAGAAAGAAAGATAGGACTACTACTGAACAGGATATTGCTTTTTTAAAAAAAATTTTTTTAGTTGTAGATGGACACAATATCTTTTATTGATTTATTTTTATGTGGTGCTGAGGATCAAACCCAGTGCCTCACGCATGCAAGGCAAGCGCTCTACCACTGAGCCATATCCCCAGCCCCAGGATATTGCTTTGAATGAAGTTGAAGTGCTGGTGGTAACTGCCACCACTATTGTTTTTTGTACCCAACTTTAACAGGTTAATATGCTAAAGAAAAAAAAATGAGTAGAAAATATGAACAGTTGAAAGTATAAAGAAAATAAGAATTCTTAATGGAGTAAGGTCCTCAGAGGACAGAAGGAAACAGGACCAGAGCACAGAATTATTCTAGGATACAGGAAAAAAAATTAGTATAAGGAAAGGAGACTTCTTGTGATGCTGAAATCTCAAAATAGTTACTAAAAGCCAACTATCCAAACCAAACAAAATGTCTCATATAATCCATCTGTATTACACTGAAATAGAAAAGTGACTTTTTTAATTCCTTTATGATTTAAAAGTTGTTAATAATTAGAGCTATTTAACTCAGCACTAAATTCCTCTAAATGACATCATTGTGTCACTGCACTATTTTGGCTAAACTCCCACTGGTTTAATTTCAGAAACATCCTTTGAATAAAATGCCAGGTTAAAAAGAAATAACATCTCATGATTTCTTTAAAATATTTCAACTAATTTCAAAGTCATGCTTCCTGGAAAAGACTTGTAAATTCCCTTTTATAGGTCTGGCCATAACAGAGGAGGACATTATAGAAAACAGCAGTAGCTACCAAACCAGTCAGCTTTTAAGAGCACCTTCCTTTATACAGTAAATATGTTCCTGAAAAGTTCTTTCAAATTTGAATTTGTATTGTGGATGCCATTTAGAACTGGGGGGGTGGGGGCTGATTCTGCCACTTACATGTTCTAGAACAAGATACTAAAATAGATTACTTTCTTGCAATTTTCTATAGATTAAACTTTCCATCCTGTCTGGTCTTATTTGGCTGCCTCAGAGAGCCAACCTAACATATCAAGATGAACCAAGAATTAGCTTTTCTATGAAATGTAATATTAACGCCTATTTTGTAGCACCCACCTATCTAACTTCACAGATCAATGGACGAACATGTAGGCTGGTTTTATTCTTCACTGGTTCAGGGTACCAAAGAGTGGGATTGCCAGATTTAACAAACAAAAATAAATCACTGTAAGTTAAGTTCAATTTCCAACAGATAATGCATACTTTGTTAATATAAATATGTCTCATGCAACATTCAGGACACAATTGTGCCTAATTATTAGAGAACTATTCTTCATTGATCTGAAATTCAAATTTAACTAGATATCCTATATTTTATCTGGCAACCCTAACCAAAATGACACTCATCTCCAAGCTGGCTGTGGCAGAAATGGAATACAAAAGTCAAAGTAAATGCTAAAAGCTCAAGTGTTAGACCTCCACATACACATATACTCTCACTCACAGTTAAATCTCTGCTCTATTTCCAGACACCACAACATTTCCTCATTCAGGTCTGGATTTGAAACTATAGCAGATATAATTTCATTATCATAAACAAAAATGTGTAAAAACATAACTTTCTTTTCTATGATAAAATTATTTCTGTTACTCCAAGCCTCATTTTGCTCAGAGCAAAAACTTAATCTAATCCCTTTCAAGTAAACTCATCTCAATGCACTTATTTCTCAGTCTGTTTAGGTTTATAACTCAATCACATTAAGGTTTAAGTCTCTTTTTCAGATTTTTCTCCTGATACCTCTTCCCTGAGGATGCATCTAAGCCATGCAGCTGCCAACACAGGACAGTTGGAAAGCATCCATCTACACATCCATCTGGATCTGCCTTGACCCTTCACTGGCCTCCTACTCCTGGTGCATCTTCTCACAGCTGGGGCAGTGCTCACTAAAAGGCACTGTCAGGTGTGTTGTTCTCAGTTCCCACCACCTCCTGTGATGCTGGCTATCCCTGAGATCAGCTGCAACTTCCAGCAACCAGTTCCCTCTGCTTCACTTTATCTTCTCCATGTGATCAAGGTCCCTGACCCCTTCTCTTCCTGACTTCTGCCCTACTTTTTGATCCCAAGGAAATTTTTCTGATTCCCTTATAAACTACCCCAGAACTAAAAAGGAAGTCTCAGCTGACAACATGGCAGAAATCATTTACTCTTCCCCTAAGACTCTTACTTTTTTATTCTCAAAACTTTAAGACCTAGGATTCACTGGCCATCTCAGATACCCAAAAGATCAATGCAGCAAGTTCTACCTTATCTCCCACACTGGGAAATGGGGTGTAGTGGCAGAGAGTAATAGGAAACCAGCACAAAACAAGCCATATCTAAGCTTGTTCTAATCCCATCCAACACTCGCCCTTCTCTCTAGCTTGGAGGATATTTCCTAGAGTGACAGGGAAGAGAGGGGAAGACAACCTGTCATGCTTGCTTGTCTCTCCTTGCACAATATCAAGAATTTGCTTTTTTTACTATCTAAACCTGATTTTAAACTTTCCTCTAGTGTGGGTGGCCCAGTGTGGGAAAAAATTTTTTTAAAAGAGCATGATAAACGTCTCAAAGTAAAACTATGCCACCACACAATCTTGCATTTTGCTTCTAGAAAAGTACCCCTGATTCCATATAACTCTGAAATCTAACTTTACCACATCAATCTCCCTTCTTAATAATCCTTTAGCAGCCACCTTATACCATCTAGACCATGGTTTCCCTACCCAGGACTCACTTTCCTCTTGTAATAATAATGTACTCATCCATATCTATTTAGAGCCTATTAGAAGAAATTGGGAAGGAATGAAGGAGGGTAAGAACTTATCAAAACATAACCTGCTTTCATCTATCAGTTTTCACCTATCAGGCCCTATAGTAATATTCCCACTACATGATTATTGTAAAAATTAAATAAATTAAAGGTCTAGCCAAAAGAGTAGACACTATCTCATCCTCATAAGATGGGATATCCTTACTTCTAAAGAATGTTCAGTAGACACTCTCTCTTAACCGCTCTATCAATAATCCATAAGTGAACATTGACATGCACTAGAAGTTCCTGTTATTATGTAAATAATCATTACCTATTTTTTCTTTAAGTGAAATGTTACATGAGATGTTTCTTATTTCGGAGCACCCTAGTGCAAAATGTTTACATAATGTGGAAAGAGTGTCTTCTTTCCGTAAACTGACTTTCTTTATAATTCTGTCATATTTTTACAACGCCTTCTAGTAGAAAATTGTTCCCATGTATAAAGAACACAGTTTTTATCTTTCTGTGTGACAGAGTCATATGTGCCTTTTATTTTCAGCAGACTGGCTTCACACAGTAGTGGGGATTTTATTCATGAATATATGACATGTGTTAGTGCTTAGGAAGAGAGGCTTAAAAATAATAAAGTACTTTCTGCCTTTACTGAAACCAAGTTACTAGTTTTTTCATTATGTAACACACTATCTCATTTTTAATGTATTTCCATATTTTAAAAAATCCAAACCTCCCAAATTACAGCAGAGTAATTTTGAGTTTCCTTTTCAACAAGAAGTTCTCACTCTATTGTTTACTCCAGCCCTGGAGTATGTAATAGCTGATTTTAAGAATATGATGAAAGAGTATATTTGCATAGATTATTAAATATAAAATGAGTTATAGTTTTTAAAGCAAGGTTTCCCTTTATGAATAAACTTTTAATTGTTTATAACATAATGAAATGAACTCTTAGCACTCTCCTAATTTTATCAATTTTGGAGCAAGTTCACAATGAAATGTAGCAAGTAAGAAATGCTAATCATATTTTTCACTAATTATCATCAACTATATATTGCTTCTGGTGTCTATAATTCCTCTGATATGCACTTGTATTTTCAGAGAAGGCTTAGGTAATATGCACTTCACCTTCTACAAGCTATTAACTATATTTTTATTATTCTGAAGCATTATTACTCTTCAGTTTAGTGGTCTTCAAAACAAGTTTTTAATGCCAAACTTCATAAATAACAATATTAATAGTGTCATCAATTTATGCTAAAAATATAATTACCCACATGCTTCAGTATCACCAAGTGGTATTGCAGGCTATTGTAAGAGCTTAAGGTATGTTTTTACATACAGTACAGATATATATATTTTTATTACAGTGGAAAAAAAGCTAGAATTTGCTGTCCATTTTTTCTCAACAAATGCACACTACCACATACCAGAAATTTTCTTTTTTCACATGACCAGGACTTGCTACTTCAACTCAAAGTAAGAAATGATTCCTTTATCCTGAAGTATGAACCTTCAACTTGGGCTAAAGAGCTGACAAAGGAACTCTAAAATTTGAAGATTTACCAGAATGATTTTCCACATTTAATTCATCTAAATTCACACGTGAGCTTTCTTGAAATTGTCAAATATGTTGTTAACTATTCTCAATGACTCCCATGTTAAAGTTGGGAAAAATAGTCAAAACTCAATTACCTTGAATTTTACAAATGTAAATTTAGGATGAAGACATAAATGTACAGTTATCATCAATAACACATATGGTGGCCCATTTCATTCTGCACAAACAGAAGTACAAAGAACTCCTATAATTCCCAATGTGTGAATGGAGAATTTAGCACAAGAGAGATAAATACCAATAACTAACTCAGAGGGAGGAAATACAGTAGACCCCCTTATCCAGGAGGATATGATCCAAGATCTTCAGTGAATGCCTGAAACCTTGGATAGTACCAAACTCTATAATTTAATGTTTTCCCATTTTATCATGCATGGTGGCCATAAATTTTGCAGTTTGAAGTGCAACAGTAAACTAAAACAAATTTATTTTTCATTCTTCATAATTTTACAGATTCAGTCTTACAATAGCTCTTAGCAACCTCAGAATATGATTTTTTTCCTCTCCTAAATAGAGAATTTTCACATTTTAACTTAAAGGAAGCATGTTACAGCTTCTCTTTGGCATACTTGAATTGCAAAAAAGTAGCATCACTACTTTTGTGTTTGGGGGCAATTATTAAGTAAAATAAGGGTTACTCAAAAGTAAGTACTGCAATGCTAGGACAATCAATCTGAAAACCTTGACAACTACCTACTAAGTGACTAACAGGCTAGTAGAGTACATGGCTAAACAAAGAAATGAGTCATGTCTTGGGCACAACAAAGCAGGATAATGTGAGATTTCATCATGATACTCACAATGATGTGTAATTTAAGACTTAATAATCATTTATTTCTGGAATTTTCCATTTAATATTTTCAGGCAGTGGTTGACCACAGGTAACTAACACTTGGAAAGTGAAACTGCAGATAAGAGGAGACTACTATACTGTAGTTTCTTCATTAAGCAAAAAGGTTAAAACAAAATATGTAACTTAAACTATGAAGCACAAATAAAAACCCTCAAAATAATCTAAACAGTTCCATCCCATAATCTAAATACTTCCTATCAACAATCAGCACCACACTCGGAAAAATCAGCCACAGGTCAGCTGTTGATGCTATATGAATGCAGACACAGATCATTACCTACTTAATTGTGTATGTATCTAATAGGCTCATACAGCTCTTTTGGAACAAAGGTTTTATAATGGAGTAGATGATAAATACTGGACTATGAAGCTACCAGATGCCATAATAATATGAAATCATTTATATACAGAATATTAGCATGAATTAACACTGCATGCTATAGTCAAAAATATTTTTAAATTAGATTCATAAAAATACAGTTAAAAAAGAATGAAATGTACATTAGAGATTAATATCATGGCATCCTGCTAAAATTCTACAAATGATGCTAAAAAAGCTAACTATAGTTTATTTCGTCAATGAATACACATATCAGTTGCCCATACCAAAAAAAAAACTATTTACACCACAAAAATTCCAAAATATCCAATTGAAATTGTACTATTGACTCTGCAAAATATTACTTAGATGAACTTATAATTTTTGGTTGTTTGAAGCAAAAGTATATGAAAGTAACACTACACATATATGATACCCTTTTAAATCACTGAACCAAATGTAGAGCAAATCAGCAATGCCACTCTATCTTCTCATGACATTTACCCTCACTAGAAGTATTTCAGCATAAGTATTTCTACTGCTCTTCCATTTGGAACATGAGATATATTAATAATATAAAAGCTGATTAGCTTCCTCCTAACTAGCAAACTGGTAACTGCCCAAATATAGTATTTTAAGAGCAAAACTCAGAATAGCTTTAAAAAATAAAGGAACAAATTGAAACTTCTCATTACATATTAAATTAGCCCTCAGGCAATTAGGCCCTAACTGACAAATAGCATAACATCTACAGAAAGTTGTATTATTGACATGCTCCAGTGTCAGAACTATTGGCCTAATCTAAGCAGCCTCAAAACTTTCTTTGAATTTTAGCCAGTAGCACCCCAGGCAGTCTCTCAGCAATAGTATCAACACAGAAAGCTGTAGCAGTAGCAGTAATATTTTCACCTGTAACAATCATTGTGATATTTTCTGATTACAGAAAATATTTTTTATTTTACAAATATTTTATTTTACAAATAAATATTTGTATTTTCTGATTATACATTTCATTAGTTATATAGTAAATATGTGACTAAGCTTGATATTCTGGAACAAACACTGCTGATTCAATACCAGATGGCCCAATGATCACTTTGGTCAAGTCATAGTAGATACTTCAGGGCTAATGTACTACATTCTTACTCTTCTTCAGCATCATAAGCCTTAGACTCAGTAATTTTCACATTTGCTCCATTCTCTTTCACTTGGGGCAAGGCAATACACAGAAAACAATTTTACACCTGCTAAAATATGTGATATACAAGAACATAATATGTATAGAAACCCCACACATGAAAAAGGAACTTCAAAGTAAGCTATAATTGAAAAGATAAAAGTGACAAATCTTTAGCTTCATTGAAAAAAAATGAAGATTCAAATAAATGAAACCAAAAATGAAAGAGGAGACAACAGAAATAATAAAACAGAAATACAAAAAATCAAGACTACAATGAACAGTTAGTTATATGCCAATAAACTGGACAATCTAGAATAAGAGGGCAAATTCCTAGACAGATATAACCTACCAAGATTGAATAATGAGAAAATAGAAAACCTGAACAGACCAATAAGTAAGAAGATAGAATCAGTAATAAAAAGTCTCCCATCAAAGAGCCTAGGATCTGATGAATTCACTGCTGAATTCTAAAAAAATAAAAATAAAAAAAATAAAAATAAATTAAATTAAAGAAGAACTAATACAAATCCTTCTAAAAACTCTTCCAAATCGGGCACGGTGGCATATGCCCTTAATCTCAGCAGCTCTGGAGGCTGAGACAGGAGGATCGCGAGTTCAAAGCCAGCTTCAGCAAAAGTGAGGCACTAAGCAACTCAGGGAGACTTTGTCTCTAAATAAAATACAAAATAGGGCTGGGGATAAGGCTCAGTGGTCAAGTGCCCTTAAGTTCAACCCCCACTAGCTCTCCCTGCCCCCCCCAAAAAAAACTTTTCCAAAATATTGAAGAGGAGGGGGCTACTTACAAACTCATTTCACAAAGCCAACATTACCTTGCTACCAAAGCCAGAAAAGAACACACAAAAAAAAATTATAGGACAATATCTTTGATAAACCTAGATGTAAAACTCAACAAAACACTAACAAATTAAATTCAACAGCCCATTAAAAAATCATTTACCATGATCAAGTGGAATCTATCCCTGGGATAAAAGGATGTTTTAACATACACAAATCAATAGATGAGATATACCACATTAACAGAATGACAGACAAAAATTTTATGAACATACCAATAGATGCAGAAAAAGCATCTGACAAAATTCAACATCATTTTATGATTAAAATTTCTTAATAAATTAGATATAGAAGGATATATTTCAACACAAGCAAAGTCATATAACAGAAATCCACAGCTAACATTTTACCCAGTGGTAAAAATTTGAAAGCTTTTCCTCCAAGATCAGAAACAAAACAAGGATATTCATGCTTGCCACTTCTATCAACATTGTACTGGAAGTCCCAGCTAGCACAGTTAGGCAAGAAAAGAAATAAAAGTCATCCAAATCAGAAAGGAAGAACTTAAATTGTCTCTGGAGATAACATGTTCTTAAAGATAGAAAATGTTGAAGATATTACAAAACACTGTTAGAACTAATACATGAGTTCAGTAAAACAGAACATAAAACTGACATACAAAAATCAGTAACATTGCTACAAACTAACAATGAACTATCTTAAATAGAAACCAAAACCAGAAATCAAGAAAATAATTGCATTTATAATAACTAATAAAAAATAAAATACTTAGGAATAAATGTAATTAAGGAGGTAAAAGTTCTGTACACTAAGAACTATCAATCACTGATTAAAGAAATTGAAGAAGACACAAATAAATGAATAAATAATTCATAGTTATGGATCAGAAGAATCAATATTGTCAAAATGTCCATACTACCTAAAGGCAATCTATAGACTTATTAAATATCTATTCCAATGGCAAAATTCCCAAAATGTCAATGTTATTTTTCAAAGAAATAGAAAAAAAATCCTAAAATTCATAACAAACCAGAAAAGACTCTAAACAGCTTATGGAATCTTGAGAATCTTGAACAAGAACAAAGCTGGAGGCATCACACTTTCTGATTTCAAATTATGTAAAGCTACAGTAACCAAAATAGCATGACATTGGCATAAAAATGTATATATACACGAACCAAGGGACCACAACAGAGAACCCAGAAATACACCAACATATATATCATTAACTAATCTTCAACAAAGGTGCCAAGAATCTACAATGAAGAAACAATAGTTTCTTCAATAAATGGGACTGAGAAAACTGGATAACCACATGTAAAAAGGAAGGAAAGAAGAAAGAAAGAAAAAGAAAGAAAGAAAGAAAGAAAGAAAGAAAGAAAGAAAGAAAGAAAGAAAGAAAGAAAGAAAGAAAGAGAGAGAGAGAAAGGAAGGAAGAAAGAAAGAAGGAAGGAAGGAAGGAAGGAAGGAAGGAAGGAAGGAAGGAAGGAAGGAAGGAAGGAAGGAAGGAGCGAGCAAGAAAAGAACATAAAAGAAATTCTTTTCTTATCTTAGATACAAAAATCATCTGAAAATGTATTAAAGGTTTAAATAGGAGATCTGAAATCACAAAACTTCTATATGAAAACCTAGGGGGAAATCTCCATGACATTGCTACTGGCAATTATTTTTTTGATATGAAAATAGGCAACAAAAGTAAAAATAAATTGAGACTACACCAAACCAAAAAGTTTTTGCACAACAAAGAAAACAACTAAATAAAAAGAGAACCCACAGAATGGGATAAAATATTTGCATATCATATTATTTGATAAGGAGTTGATATTCAAAATATATGAGGAATCTATACAAGTCAATATCAAAATAACCAAAGAAACCAGTTAAAAATGGCCAAAGGGCCTGAACAGACATTTCTCCAAGGAAGACATACACTTGGCTAAGAGGTATTCTGAAAAGGTACATGACATCATCAATTATGAGGGAAATGAAAAAAAAAAAAGCATAAGAATTACCTTCCATCTGCAGGGATGGCTACTACCAAAAGTTCAAAAGATAACAAAGGTTGGCAAGGGTAAGCAGAAAAGGGAATCCTTATACATGGTTGTGGGAATGTAAATTGACATAGTCACTGTGCAAAACAGTATGCAGGTTCCTCAAAAAAATTAAAATAATGGTTCGGGGCATAACTCAGTTGTAGAGTACTTGCCTATCATACATGAGGCCCTGGGTTCAATCCCTAGCGCTGCAAAAAAAAAAAATTTTTTTAAATTAAATTACCATGTGCTCTAGCAATTCCCTCCTGGGTTCATATCCAAAGGAAATGAAATCAGTATTTTGAAGAGATATCTGCACTCCCACGTTCACTGTAGCACTCACTATTCACAATAGCCAAGATGTGGAAACATAGTCCACTGAGAGACAGACAAATGGATTTTAAAAATATGGTATACTGGGGCTCACTTCAATAGCACATATATTAAAATTGAAACTATACAAAGAAGATTAGCATGGTCCCTGCACAAGGATGACAGGCAAATTCATGAAGCTTTCCACATTTTTGAACTAAATGCTGATTGCCAAATAAAGTTATAAAACTATAAAAAAAGAAAATATGGTATATTATATATATAATAGAATATCATGTGACCTTTAAAAAGAATAAAATCTGGCCATTTGTGATAACATGGATGAACCCAGAACACATTATACTAAGTTAGACAAGCTAAACATAGAATGAAAAGTCATTGCATGACTTAACATATATGTGGAATCTAAAAATATAAAACTCATGGAACAGAGAGTAGAACAGTGATTGCCAGGGTCTGAGAGGTGAGGGAAATTGGAGATGTTGCTCAAGGACACAAACTTTCATTTATAAAATGAATGAGTTCTAGTGACCCAGTGTATAGCATAGTGACTATAATTAATATAATGTATTATATACTTGAAGTTTGCTAAAAGATCTTACATATTGTTATCACAAAAATAATAACTGTGTGGGTTAATGGATATGTTAATTAGCTTCATTTTGGTAATCATTTCAATTATGTATACACATGTATATACACAAATATATCACAAAATATCACATTATACACATTGAAGAAAATAATTTTATTTATCAATTATACTTTAATAAGATGAAAAAGTAAACTATAAAATTTGTAATAAAGGATATTATCAAAAGAATGATTTTTTTATATTGATTTTTTGAATGCTGTAATTTGAATTTGGTTTTACCCTCATGGGTTCATATATTGGAGGCCTGTTCCCAAGTGTGATGTGAGAAGTGGCAAAACATTTAAGAGATGGGGCCTAACAGGAGGTCCTTAGATCACTGGGGCTCTGCTCTTGAAACACTACAAAACAGCTTAGAGAAGATCAATTTCAGAATTAAGTCTTTTGGGACTGTAGTATTTCTTCTCAATACCAATATTTATTAACAATCAAGGACTTAGGTATGTCAATATAAGACGTGCACAAATGAGCACAATATCGACGCAAATGTTCTAGCTTTTTACCACCTCTGAAATTTCTATCAGCATTGTAAATTTTAAAACAACCTATAACAAAGCATTAACTATTTCAATAAATAATCCCGACTATAAGCTTCCCACAAGGCAAACTATTATATAGCAAAAAATCTTGTAAAAATTAATAACTCTTTTCTGGTACAAGAAAACCAACTACTATATGCTTGACACAACAGCTTTCTACCCAAGTGCCACCAAGAAATTGAACTCCAGAGACAACAGATGGAACAGAATAGCAAACTTGGAGACTTAAAATATGTCTCCATAATTTTACTTTACTAATTTAATACAAGACATCTATTTATCATGACTTAATTATTCAAAGTGCAAATCAAATATTGGAACTGGAATAAATGTTTAATAATGCATCATTTTGATCATTCATTTTTAAATAAAAGGCAAGGTTGTTACATAAAAATCCATAAGCTTTCTTTCTTCAGATCTTAACTATAGAAAAAGCAATCATCTATAAAGATCTGCAGTTTATGAAGTAGTGAAAATGGTCTGATGGCTATTGCAATAAGAGAAAATGTGAATATTAATTCAAGATCTGCTACTGACTCAGAATACCTTAACTGATGTATCAAACCTCCTCTCTCTGTCCATATTACAAAACTGAAAAATAAATGCAACCATCTTTTTCCCCCTTTGGGACAAACAACTCTATATGATCAAATAAAAATAGAATTGCATATGTAGTGAATAGAATAAAATATGTCCTGGTTTATTTGAACTTGGTGTAGCACACTGCTTCATAATTCAACAGTTTCAATACCTGTGTATTTAATTTTTAAATGATGTCTGAAATGCTTTGAAATATTCAGAAACAGATTTTAAAACAGCATAATCATTTTACTTGAGTAAATAAGAAACATAATACCATCTAAGACATGAATACTTCAGCAGTCTTTGGTTCACTTACTCTTAAAAGGAATAATTGAATCAAAACTCTTTCAAGAGAGTTGGATTAATTACAGAGCAAGGAAGGGAAAGATCTTCTCCCAATTGAGCAATTAACGTATTTCATCTAACACAGGCCACTGATGTGAATCTACAGCTATAGAGCCATTGTTCTAGAAGCTTAGCATCTCCCTTTAGTACTCAGTCAGTCCAGCTCCCAATTACACTTCTCCTTAGATTGCACCTAATTATCTCCAAATGTTTGTTTCTTATTTTGAAAGATCTTAAGTAAAATACATTTATGATCTCCATTTTAATGTTAATCCCAGTAGGAAGTTAATTTTACCTTACATTGTCCTTGCAGATGAGCATCTCTCTGGGCAAATATCCTTGCATATCTCCTTATCCTACCTGATGCATGACATTTTTCTTGCTATAAGACTTTATTTGGTGGAAGATAACTATTGTAATTTATCTATTTCTTCGTTACTAAATAAGTTGCATATAATTTATTTATCCTTTACTTCATCGATGAGGCTTTATTTTAAATTCAATCCCTATTCTACAAGGCATTATAGACCCTTCTGGTCTTAGAATTATCTAAAAGGGGTAACTCCTACCCAGCCTAGTAAAAGAAAA
Organism: Geosciurus inauris; assembly: GCA_004024805.1. Classification (NCBI taxonomy): domain Eukaryota; kingdom Metazoa; phylum Chordata; class Mammalia; order Rodentia; family Sciuridae; genus Geosciurus; species Geosciurus inauris. The sequence goes on from PVHX01004389.1 coordinate 24,623, forward strand.
AAAGCAGTTGTTCATTCCTGAACATCATCACTAAAAAAGGACTAAATTGTGCTAAACAATACCATCTGTAAGCACAACAGAAGTTGAGATACATAGGATGTAATTATTACAAGTTGGAGTTTAGCCAGAATATTGGTTCTAAGACCCTATTTCTCCTGTGGATTGCCATGGCACAAGAATTCAAGCCCTTAATTTCACTGTCCATCAAGAGACGTCTCTGTAGAAACTTACTAGAACCAAATATTGCAACTACCTCCTTGAGACATATCATGTTCTTTCTATAACAGATCACCAACTACTAGACTACAGATATTCAAAATCATTTAAGCCTATGTGTTCAGAACAGCACTGGACTCTACGTGTAGTACAATATTATATAAAATAGAGAAAATATCCTTGTAGAAATTATAAGGAAACAGCTAGGTGTAGTGACGCATGCCTGTAATTCCAGCACTTTGGGAGACTGAGACAAGAGAATCACAAGTTCAAAGCCAGCCTCAGCAACAGCAAGGCGCTAAGCAACTCAGTGAAACCCTGTCTCTAAATAAAACACAAAATAGGGCTGAGATGTGGCTCAGTAGTCTAATACCCCTGAGTTCAATCTCTGGTACCAACAAAAAAAAAGAAAGAAAGAAAAGAAATTATAAGGAAAGGGGCTTTTAAGAACAACACAAAACAACATTATGTGGTTACCAATACTAACCACATTAGGTGCTGTGCTAAGCCCTTTATAAGCTTTAAAGGGCTTACTTTATACTTTGTATACAATTTTTGCAAAACATGCTATAAATTAGGAGTTATTTTCTTTGTGTTTTAAATGAAGAAACTTAGGTGCCCAAAGGAGTACAAAGAGTTCAACTAGGTTTGGCTAACTACAAAGTCCCATTCTAACTTTTGCACTACATGGATTCTCAATGAGGGTATATCATCAGTCAGATGCTAAATATGTGACACAGTTAAAAGCTAAGACTGGCAAAAAAAAATGAAGAGTTTACATATTGCCTAGAGGTCATACGGTGTGGTGTCAGGAGGGAGGAAGACTTCAGTTTAACTTTAAAGGAAAATTAGTAGTTAAATAAACAAATATCAAGGGACTGTGTACTCTTACTACAAAGTTCTATAAACATTATACAAAGGTCAGAAGGCAAAAATAACAGGCCACCATCAGGGAGATAAGAATCGGGGATATGTGATATGTTTGAATATGGGTGTGTATTTTAATTTTCAAACAATGTGTAAAATGTGCTTCAGTCTATAGAATGTTCAACTCAACATGTCAACTTTAATTTATATCAAAGAACTTCAGAAGCCTCTGGAAATAGGATGTGTTAGAAGAGAGGAAGAATTAAATTAGAGCCTAGATTATCAAATTTTATTTTATTTTACTCTACTGAACTAAAGCCCCCAAGAAAATCTCTTGATTTATAACTTCTCAAATTAATACATAGGTCTGGGGTCTCTATAATAGCTGGAGATTGCTATTCCCATTCCTTTGTAGCACCAAGCAGGAGGATAAAAACCAAACAGTCCAAGCAGATAAACTCCAAGATTGTATCTCCAGGTAGTGAGAACTAAAAGAGCTTCCAGATTTTCAGGTTAATCCTGCTTTGTCATTCATTTATTTCAAGTTAATTCATCTCTGGATACCCACCACCTCATCTATCACAGCTTCCTCTCTCATCTTTTCCAACCAAAGCTATTTTGAACATTACTCTTTTTGAAAACAGGAAACTGTAGAAACGCTTGTGCCCTGAGTCAAGAAGTAGCTTAATAAGAGAAATGGAGGAACACTGGACACGGCATGGGGGAGGTGGGGGGCAGGAAAGGGGAATGGGTATAGTAAAGATGGTTGAGATCGTCATCACTACCCTTGGTGCATGGATGAAAACACAATTGGTGTAACTTTATCTGGTTTGCAACCAGAGAAATGGAAAAACTGAGCTCTATATATGTACTATGACTTGAAATGCAATAAAATAAACTAATAAAAAATTAAATTAAATTAAATTTTTAAAAAAAAACAGTTTCTTGAAAATAAAAATAGCAACAATGTAAAAAAAAAAAAAAACAACCTTAAGGCTAACTGTCAGGAGAATGAATAAAGTGATTGTAGTATATTTGTGGGATGAATGCCACAGAGCTCTAAAGATAGATAGGTTAGAGTGATACACACCACCATGGAAATGGGGAAGCACAGTGCTGAACTATGAGTACAAGGTGCAGAGGGATGTAATCCGTACAATATCATTAGTTTTTCAACTTGAAAAAGCTCTATACATTTTTTAATGAATAATTGCAAATGTTGTAAAAGTACACAAATACAGACTCGAAGGGAGACATTAACCTTACTAAATATTAAGGTGGAAATGTAAGAAAGGATCATCAGATCAGTGATGGGAGAGACATGCCTTTCAAATGCATTTAAAATGTTTTAATTCTTTAAAATACAATTCTGAAGCAAATATAGGAAAATACTGAAATGTACTCCATCTTGGCTATAAGAATAAAAGTATTTATTTTTCTTTTAAAAAAAAAGTAGCTTAAGCTCATGCCTAGAAGAGCAAACACAGTAACTTAAAAAAAAAAAAAAGGTTTAAAAAAATGGAACAAAATATTCCAGGGGTCTCTGTGGTACTGGGAAAGAAATGCTTCAAAAAGAGGCTGAGTTATATGGCTCAGTGGTAGAGTGCTTGCCTCACATGCATGAGGCTCTGGATTTAATCCCCAGCACTGAAAAGAAAGAAAAAACACACACACACACACACACACACACACACATATCAATTCAGAGCTAAGGTAACATTGGCATTTTCTATTTCTCAAAAGAAGTAAAAGAAGAATTGAATATATTAGAAGGAAACCTAAAATAAAACAATTCAGGGAGCACTCTGTCAGCGTTTAGCATATGGAAAGCTAAGAGCTAATACCATTCTGAATTTTAAAAGTGAAACAAAATACATTGATTTTAATTGCCTATAATCTGAAGACTAAAGTTTTGGCTGCTTCTTCATTCATAGTAATACCATCACTAATAATATTTATTATTTTGCCATGAGTCATATGTGAGCCTAGAGAGGATACAGCACTGAAGATCATGAGACCGACAAGTCTCTGTCCTTATGTAGCTTACATTCTGCAACAATAGAGAATGGTAAATATAATCAGACTAGGGAATAATCCATGACTAATTCCCAGTACAAAGAATCTGCCTTATAAGAAAGAAACTTTCTTGTTGAATTAGCAATTTTACAGAGACCTATATTTTTTCCAGTAAGAGAAAAACAATTTCTACTGTGTGTTTAATAAGTTTTTGAAGTTTTAAAGGAATTGGATGGGAGAGAAAAGACAAATTCCAGTAAATCAAAGAACAGTTGATGTTCTGACTCTTTGAACACTGTGCATCTAGGATACATGACACTCCAAGTTTGAGTCAGACTGCTATAGTTTTGAAGACCACCTTCATGCCTTATTAGCCCAATGACATTAAGAGAGTTACTTAACTCTATCAATAGTTTTCTCATCTGTAAAATGGTTCTAGTAAAACTAATCCCACTGTATCATTATAAGTATTTAGTGAATTAATGTTTTAGTCTACTATGTGGCATATAGTTGTCATTTAATAAAAAGCATATATGATTTTAAGCATATATATACCTGTATAAACACTACACATGTCCCCTTTCCTCATGCACATGCCATTCACCTATGCACCCTCAATGCCATTCTGCAAAGTTCTACCCTTCTGCCCTTGAAATATTCACCTTTTTCCAAATTCACAATTAGCTAATGTAAGAATCTAATCCCTGAAAATGTGTTAAAAAGAAAGTATAAGAGAAGAGGACAGTAACTACTGCCTGCCAACTTAAACACCCCTTGGCGGTAAAATATGATCTTGGAAACAAAACTGTATTAAAAATTGCATAGGCCAGAGCAGTGACTCACAGTGTGAATTTTAAGCAGCAGCATCTGGGAACTTACTGTAGTAGCTCTCAGTGACTGACTACTTCTGCTATGTTTGCTAATACCTGGGCCAGCATTAATTTCTTTAAAAGATGTAAAGAATTATATTGTGTCATTTTTCATATAAATTGAAGTATGTGTAGAGATAATTTATTTATCCCGCAACATTCTGTAAAATAAATATAACACCTAGAAAATGATGAAAGAAAGATTAAATGTCCACATAACATCTTTGATAGAGCAAAAACCTAATGCACAATTCTTTCCTCAGGTTAATATTTCTAAACCACATCATGTTGACTTACAGAGTTTTAACAAAATATAGGAAGTCCTGCTTTGAAAACCCCAATCCAAAAGCTCAAACACTTGTGAATTAGGCAATGGCAAGAATGCCACACCCTTTGACACACTAACAGGAAAGACTCTTAAGTAAAGGTTCAGTGGCTGACCATGCAAGTCAGTCAGTCATTTTTCTAGATGCCATCTATCGTTGAACACATTCCCAAATTTTATGCAAACTAATTGAAACCCTTCACTGTCTGATCTGATCAGAATAAACATTTGACCAAAGTAAAACCTTGACGATCCTGACACCTAGTGGCTATAAAGAAACTCGAGAAGTTCCAGCATGGGAAGAGTGGTTATCTACTGTGACAATATCTCCAAAACCCACAGAAAATATCATTGTAAATATTAGTTTTATAAAACATCAACCCTCAAAGAAACCCTCTAATTTATTTTTGTTTTTGATTTGTCTTAAGATCTATACAATGAGGGAAAAAAAACTTGCATTCGTTAACTATATTTTCCTTTAACCTTGCACACTTAGCAAATTTTTTTTAATATATTTTATTTTTTTATGTGGTGCTGAGGATCAAACCCAGTGCCTCACGCATGCTAGGCGAGCACGCTACCACTGTGCCATAACCTCAGCCACACACTTAGCAAATTTTAACTCATCTTCAAAGATTAAAAAAGAAAACTAAAAGTCAATTAATATTTTGGTAGATTTATAACTTTTTTACTTAATTCTTTATGTACACCCACAGCCTTTTCCTGGTCTTTAAGTGATTTTTCTCTTTGGGTATCCCATGACAATTATAAAAGCCACCTGGCCAAACCAACTGAGGCATCATTAGTCAAAGGGCATCTAGACCTTCACAAACCAGCAGGAATTTTCTTTAAAAGAGGTACAAGGACACATGTGGAAATCCCTAATGTACACATCTAAAAGTCAGGAGCACACTGAACACTACAGGAAGTTGTATGAACACGGCAGATCAAATCAGCACAAGTTATTTCTACCTAACCTTTAGAAGGTAATCTCCCTAGACCTGCCTGCATCTCTGGCAGTCAAGACAGCAGGAAGCCTAAAGTGTTCACCCCCTCCACCAAGGAAGGCATCAACTCCTACCTGCTGGCGTTTGAAAGCTAAATAATCCAGATTTTCCAGTTCCTTCCCAAGCTTCTGGTAGGTTTTCTGAAGGTCAGATTTGTTGGAAACATTTTTAAGACACTCAAATGTTCTTTGAAACTGAAAATGAAAACAAAAGCACATCATTAGGATAACAGCACATTTCTCTCAATTTTCCAGATAGCTAACACAGAGAGTCAATAATGAGCCTCAGTTTCTCCCATCCATAATGTACAGATAACAAATGCTATATAATTATCTTTTGATGAAATAATTAGGGATGATTATAAAGAGTTAGAAACTACTGCATCCTAAATACAACCAATGTTACTGCATAAATGAGAAGCCTGTTTAGTCCTCACTGTAACAAAAACAGCATGCTTCATTTAAAAAAAAAAAAAAAAACTTCCATGTTTTAGGATACATTACTGTTGTTTTAAAGAAAAATTTCATAATGAATGAATAATTCCAACTCATAATGAGGAAGCATTAAAACAGCTTTAACAATCAATTATGGAAAAAATTCATAAAAAGGTAGCTGCTTGAATGCTATTTTGCTGTAATGGAATGAGACCTGACTTGCCTATGTAGAAAATCTATGTAGAATAGGTCATCTAGCAAACTTCAGAAAAGAAGATCTCCCAGAGACTGTATTTCGATAAAGAAAACTAATATTTTGATGATCAAAGCATATGTGACATGTTTAGTAAACACTTATTCATTCTACTGTATAACACAAATGAGTTATGAAATCAGCTCTGCTGAATCAGAATGCTCTTGTTCATTTTTAAATCAGATATGAGATAAATACAAAGGTGAAAAATTACATAGATCACAGAATACTGTCCGCTACTAATAATTAATTAAGCAAAGGGAGCTCTCATGAAATTGAATTCCTGGTTTATTTTAGTAAATTAGAACATAATTTGGAAGGATAGTGATTAAAAATATCAAGTAATATAATTTGAAAGATGCTTGGATTTACTCTCTCTTGATGTCATTTACTTTCCATGTTCTGTATTATTAGATATAGACTTCACCACCTTAAACACACCAAAATTCCACTGTGACTATGATGCTCTAAGAAAGGCTAATGAGATTTTATAGACTATATTTAAATGTCCAGGGAAACAAATTGACTCTTACTATATCTAACTATGGAATAAGTCATATTAGAATGGCATTCTATAAAATTAAATCCTCAATTTCATAAAAGCAACATGTTAATCTCAATCCAAGATGACAAAAGAAAAAGAAATAGAAAATAAGCCTCCACAGCAGGACAGCAAATTAAAATCAAAATAAATGATCATTAAGAACCTACCATGCTCAAGGCACTATGAATATAAGATTTCCTGCCCTAAAGGAATTTATAGATTAGTGGGGAAACTAGACATGAAATTTAGAAATGGGAAGGACACTGACATTTATTGAATGACTGTTCAGCCCTAGGTAGTTTGTGCTTTCTAAATTACTCCTCACAAGAATGACCAGAGTTCTATTTTTATTCCCATCTACAAGTGAGTAAACTGGGACTCAGAAAGTTCAATTGAACAAGGGTTTTACTACAATGTCTATGCTTTCTCTACCCTACCATTAACTCTTAACACAAGGCAAAGTAGTAAAGACAGTGCAAAACAGAGATAAAAGTAACATGCAGTGAAAATTCCAAAACCCCAGTGAGCCTGAGTGAGGGACAGAGGCCACATAGAAGACATCAGGGAATTTGAATTGGACAACAAAAACAGGAGGACTTTTCAGAGTCTGAAAAAGTCTACCCAGAGTCTACCTATCAGTTTCAACATAGCAAAAACCTGTTCATTTTTTCTCTCTTGTAACATAACAAGTTCTTTTCAAAATAATTTATTGACCTTTATATTAAATATTTATCATATTGTATGATCATTTCTATGCCTTGCCCATTTCTTGGTCTCTTCTATGTTCAAATAAAAATAATTCTAGATCTAAGATTTTAAAGAATTTAAGTAATTTTTTCTTTTAATTAATACGAGATACTTTACCAACTAATCCATTTAATTCTAAAGCATTCTTTATCCCTTGCACTTTCTCTAAGAAATATTAACTCTACTTCTTAAAAATTTCTTCTTCACATTTATCTCTTTGAACTTTACATACTTCATATGGGAATATTAGAGGAAATAAGCTTGTAAGAGTTCAAAATAAGAAACACAGAAACCAATACTTTCAGATAATTTACCCATGGTCAAGAAAAAAGGGAGAAAATCCAGTAATGACATATCATCATTGAGAGTAACTTAACTAAAGGTTGGAGTTTGCATAATGGGGAGATTTTAGCTTGAACTGATTATCAAGATTTATAGCTTTCGTTTATTGATACTAAAGAGCTCAAAAACTACAATGATTCATTTAAGTAGATTGCTTTAACTTAAAATAACAAATAATTGACAAGGAGAGGTCATACAACATCTGCACTATAACTTTGAGTTAGAGTCCTATTAAAACACTCCACCCAAAACTACTCACATACACATTTAAAGTACTAAAGATAAAAGCAGTAGTTTTCCTTTGAAGATGAAGCTGAAGTACAGATGGTAAAATTTTAAGATTGGTTGAACTATGCAACTCCTAAAAGAAAATGTAGGGTCAACACTCCAGCATATAGGCACAGGCAACAACTATCAATAGGACCCCTAAAGCTCAGGAAATAATGCCAAGAGTTAATAAATGGGATGGAATCAAATAATAATTTCTACACAGCAAAGGAAACAATTAAGACTGTGAAGAGGAGGGGTAAGATGGCAGATTAGAGTGAGGCAGCATATTTCCTAGCGTGGCTACCCAGAAATCAAGCAGTAGGAACACTGCTTCTCCCTGAAGCTTAGAGTGAAAAATCCTGAGACTGGAGCGGCAGTGTGCCCTAGCTGAACCAGAGACTGTTCAACTCATTAAATAGATCTAAAAAACAAAAAAAATTTATGATTTTATCAATCATCAGCAGACAGCCTATCCAGGAGCTGTCTTAGAACTACGGCTTGGCAGCATCAATGAGAACTGGAAACTCAAATTTGTGAGTTCACACCTCAGTCTGCGTAAACCTATCTGAGTCTAGCAAAGACTTAACTGAGCCTAACAAACCCATAGGAAATCAGAAAGTGAGAGCATCTTCCCAGGGAGAACACAAGTTAAACATTCCAGAGAGAACTCAGCTCTCGCCGACCCTGTGAATCCTGCAGCTTGCAGGGCCTAACAAGGCCAGCTACACTGGGTCAGGAAGTTGGAAGAGTGGGTGTGAGGACACCTGGCTCTCAATTTTCCCAGCCAACCAGTCCCAGCAACAGCCAAGTCTGGCACCTACTGGGTTCCCAGGACCCACCCAAACTGGCACCAGCTAGATCCCAGCACCACCCCAGTCCCTGAGGCTCTCCCTGGTCCAGCACCCACTGGGTGCCTGGGTTCTCAGTACCTGCCAGGTCCAGCAGCAGTCCAACACCTGTCCAACCCCTAGTCCCCAACCTCCAAACCCTGGCCTCCCATCCAGCTTATTACTCTGCCTACTAGGCCCATAGCTTTGCCACCAGCCCATTACCCTGCCTGAAAGGCCACCACTTCACTGCCAGGCCTGCCCAACCAGCCCACAGATTTGCTACTGGCCCACAAGGCCCATCTTCTAGCCCTGATCCAGCTGGCCCAGGCCACCTAGGCCTGCCAGACCAACCAGCTGTAGCCTAGCCTATCTGACTCACAACTTTGCAGCCAGACTCTACTGACCCAGGAAGCCACTTTGCTCCAGGCTCATTCAATTCTCAGCTTTCCTGCCTGGCCTGCCTGGCCTACACTGGCTAGGCCCACCCAACAGGCCACTACACCACCTGGCCCAGTCAGCTGTTTCACCACTCTGCCTACAGCCTGGCCACGCATACCATTCTCCCAAGAAGGGAAGCTGGGAAGTCTTAAACCCTAACCTTCAACTCAGGGAGCAACACAATAAAAGGGTATGACACTTCCAAGGCCCATCCTTCCATGCTTAGTTCATATCTCAAGAAGAAATGAATAGAGCTATAGTAACAAAAAAGGCATGGTATTTGCACAAAAACAGACAAGAAGACCAATGGTACAAAATGGAAGACACAGAGACACACCCACAAAAATACAGTTATCTTATACTAGACAAAGGCACCATAAACATACATTGGAGAAAAGACAGCCTCTTCAACAAATGGTGCTAGGAAAACTGGAAATCTATATGTAATAAAATGAAATTAGACCCCCATCTCTCACCCTGCACAAAACTCAAAGTGGAACAAGGACCTAGGAATTAGACCAGAGACCCTGCACCTACTAGAAGAAAATGTAGGCCCAAATCTCCATCATGTCAGCTTAGGAACCAAATTCCTCAACAAGACTCCTGAAGTACAAGAAGTAAAATCAAGAATCAATAAATGGGATTGTATCAAACTAAAAGCTTCTTAACAGCAAAGGAAACAATCAAGAACATAAGAGAGGGGCTGGGATTGTAGCTCAGTGGTAGAGTGCTCGCCTCGCATGCGTGAGGCCCTGGGTTCGATCCTCAGCACCACATACAAAGCAATAAAATAAAGACATTGTGTCCATCTACAACTAAAAAAATATTAAAAAAAAAAAAAAAAAAAAAAAAAAAAAAAAAAAAAAAAAAAAAAAAAAAAGAACATAAGAGAGAGCCTACAGATTGGGAGAAAATCTTGCCACCTGCACCTCAGATAAAGCTTTAATCTCCAGGATATATAAAGAACTCAAAAAACTTAACACCAAATAGACAAATAACCCAATCAATAAATGGCCATAAGAACTGAACAGACTCTTCACAGAAGAAGAAATACAATTGATCAATACTGAGATTCCATCTCACTCTAGTCACAATGGTAATTATCAAGAATGCAGGTAACAATAAATGCTGGCAAGGATGTGAGGGAAAAGGTTCACTTATACATTGCTGGTGGGATTGCAAATTGGTGCAACCACTCTGGAAAGCTATATGGAGATTCCTCAGAAAACTTGGAATGGAGCCACCATTTGACTCTGCTATCCCACTCCTCGGTATATACCCAAAGGACTTAAAATCAGCATACTACAGTGATGTGGCCACATCAATGTTTATAGCATCTGAATTCACAACATTTAGGTGCCCTTCAAAAGATGAATAGATAAAGAAAATATACTCAATGGAATATTACTCAACCATAGGAAGAATGAAATTATGGCATTTGCCAATAAATGGATAAAACTAGATGCTACCATGCTAAGTAAAATAAGCCCATCTATAAAAACCAAAGGCCAAATATTCTCTCTGATTAGTGGGTACACAGTAAGGAGGGATAGATGTTCATTGGATTATACAAAGAGGAATGAAAGGATGAGTGGGGCCCAGGAATAGGAAAGACAGTAGGATGAACTGAACATAACTTTCTTATGTTCATATATGAATACATGACCAATGAAATTCTACATCATGTACAACCACAAGAATGGTATCCTTATTAAAATAAGTCATACTCCATGTATGTATAGTATGTCAAAATATTATACACTCTACCATCATGAATACCTAAAAAGAACAAATTTTTTTTAAAAAATAATGTGAAGACAGAACCTATAGAATGGGAGAAAAGTTTTGCTAGTTACTCTTCTGACAGAAGATTAATATGTGGAATATATAAAAAACTCAAAAAAATTAACACCAAAAAAACCCCACAAATGACCCAATTAATAAGTTAATAAATACCGAGGAGGCATGGAATGAGATATTTCAAGCTCTAAAAGAAAACAGTTGCCAGGTGAAGAGACAGCCTAATTTGGGGAGCAAATTTTTGCCACATGCACATCAGATAGAGCACTGATCTCCAGGATATATAAAGAACTCAAAACACTTAACACCAAAAAAACAAACAACCCAATCAATAAATGGGCTAAGGAGCGGAGCAGACACTTCTCAGAAGAAGAAATACAATCAATCAACAAATATATGAGAAAATGTTCAATAACTCTAATAATTAGAGAAATGCAAATCAAAGCTACTCTAAGATTTCATCTCATGCCAGTCAGAATGGCAGTTATCAAGAATACAAGCAATAATAAGTGTTAACAAGAATGTAGGGGGAAAGGCACACTCACATTGCTGGTGGGACTGCAAATTGTTGCAACCGATCTGGAAAGCAGTATGGAGATTCCTTAGAAAATTGGAATAGAACCACCATTTGACCCACCTATCTCACTCCTCAGTCTATTCCCTAAAGACTAAAACCAACATACTATAGGAATGTAGCCACTTCAGTGTTTATAGCAGCACAATTCATAATTGCTAAACTGTGGAAGCAACCTAGATGCCCTTCAATAGATGAATGGATAAAGGAAATGTGTTATATATACACAATGGAGTTTTATTTGGCCATAAAAGAAAAATGAAATTGGGGCTGGAGTTGTGGCTCAGTGGTAGAGCACTCGCCTAGCATGTATAAGACACTGGGTTTGATTCTTAGCACCACATATAAATAAATGAATAAAATAAAGATCCATCAACAACTAAAAAAAAAATTAAAAAAAGAAAAATGAAATTATGGCATTTGCAGGAAAATGGATGGAACCTGAGATCATTATGTTAAGCAAAATAAACCAAACTCAGGAGGTCAAAGGTTGTGTTTTCTCTCATATGTGGAAGGTGGAGAGGAAAAAGGAAAAGTAAGGTGGAGGTCATCACATAAAAATGCAAAGGGATATCAGCAGAGACAAAGGACGGGGTTGCAAGGACAGGGGTGGCAAGTGGGGAAGGAAGGGGGAGTACCAGGGAGTGATATTGATCAAATTATATTGTTATATTGTGTGCTTATATGACTATATAACAACAAAGCCCACTCTCATGTACAATCATAATGCATCAATTTAAAAAATGTGGAGGAAAAAAAATAAGACTGGTTAAGCCAAGTACTAGACTTTATAGAAATTTGATATTGACTTGGTTTGAGGATTTTTCTTTCCAGCAGGACACTATGCTTGGTCATTGAAACAGACCTCTGAGATTTTCTACATTAGTTCAGTGCACTGCAATTTCATTATATTGATTATTTCTCAAAATAAATGCTCTCCCGGTTGGAGCTAAGTTGGGAAAGGAGACACAATTGAAGAGATTTTAATATTCCTGGAACTTAAACTGTTCAGTTTTGAATAGGGAATTTAAAAATGAGCCAAGAGCCAAAAAATAATTTGTTTAGCTTTGAATTTATCCTGTGTTAATGTTTTTATTTATTATAAACCAAATTCAAACTTTTTTAAAAAGCCCAGTGAATCCATTTAAACCAAAAATGAACCTAGGTATGTTCCAAATTGTTGAAACTGAATATTAAAAAGGTATCTGAATGGAGAAACAAACCCAGTTCTGTCCTATTTGACTATCTTATTATATATCATAGGGCAGACAAGAATGAAAAGAGTAAACAATATTCCTAAGCCCAACATCCACAGTAAAAGTAAGCATTGTAAATACTGCAAAAGTGTTTTCTCATCAAGTTCTTCCTATTCAGAAACATTATGTATCCATCACATAAAATAACAGAGGCAGTGATTGCTTATGTCCCATTAAAATAACTGAAAATCTGTTGTATAAGTAAGAGATTTTTTTTAAAAAAAGATAATAGGGATATGTATAGTAGGTCTCAGAATTCCCTCTTCCCAAATACATTTTTAATTTTTCCTGGCAATACATATTTAACTAAAGCTAAGCCAATGATCTCTACAAACTACATATCCAACCAATGCATGAAAATTATATAGATTTATGGAGTAATTTGAGAAGGAAATCAAGAAGAAATCAGCTGAAACAGCAGGAAAACTGCAGCCAGGACTCTGGCAAGTAAAGTGTCCCAAGCCCTCACTGCCAGTGTCCTAACTTCTTTTTGTAGTCAGATCAATTGATTCAAACAACTCCACAGCTCCAATAGCCTACTAATTCCCCTAATTAAAAAATATCAAGCATTGCTCCAAAACAAGAGCCAGCTCAGTAGCTGTCATTTTTCCATATTTAATATTTTATGCATTTATTCAAGATGCCGGGTGCTACCTGTAGCATAAAAAGAAATCCTAGACTCAGTGTTATGGTTTCAAATGTGTATTCAGTAAGTACCTGATTAAAAGTACTAGATCACCACGTGTGATCTTAGTGTCCCTAAAATGCCAGTTTAAAACAATACCAAAAGATTCTGGAGATTAAAGCACTGAAGAATCAGTCAAAAGGATACTGTATTAATTCTCTATAAATATTAATGTTTAAAGTAAAAAGAAAATGTTTAAGCACAAGAAACAGCTAATCTGACTTACTTATTTAAATATGGCAACCACAGAGCAAGCAAAAATGAAGTATTACAGAAAAAAATATGTAATTTTTCTGAACTTAATCCACTGACTTTCCTACATATTTTCCAAATGAACTTACAAGATGATTATACCACTGTATACCACTTAAGAAGTTTACATCTGATTCAGAAAATTAAAACACATATATCAAATGGGTTTTTGCTGAAAGGAATGATTACAAATGTTAAAAACAATAAAATTAGAAATAGTTCTATGTAGAGCACTAATCTCCAGGATATATAAAGAACCCAAAAAAACTTAACATCAAAAAAACAAACAACCCAATTAATAAATGGGCTAAGGAACTGAACAGACACTTCACAAAAAAAGATATACAATCAATCAACAAACACATGAAAAAATGTTCAACATCTCTAGCAATTAGAGAAATGTAAATCAAAACTACTCTAATATTTCATATCACTCCAGTCAGAATGGCAATTATCAATAAGACAGCCAATAATAAATGTTGGCAAGGATGTGGAGAAAAAGGTACACTCATACATTGCTGGTGGGACTGCAAATTGATGCGACCACTATGGAAAGCAGTATATGCACACATGTATATGTGTGCATGTGTGTTATATAGGTAACTACAGAATTTTTCTTAAGGAGGGCACTGTCTATACTGAGGAAAATGCCATAAGGCATAATCTGAAGTGGACAGTGATATCCTGAGAGCACAAATTAGCAGAAGCCAAGTTTGGAGGTAGACAGATAGCAACTCTTTACCACATTCAAATGAATAGGAGTTTAGGGATGTGGAAGAGAATAGGTAGGAAGAAAAAATGTGGAAGAGCAAAGAGATAAAGTTTCTAAAGTACTTTTTAAATTTATAACATCCACTTAGGATATATTGGGGGGTTGTTCTTTTTATATATGAAAGTAGAGTGTATTTTAACATACTATACATGCATGGAACTTATTATATATATATATATACTTATATATATATTATTTTATATATATATTGTTGTTGTTGTGGTGGTGGTGGTGGTGGTGGTGGCAATGGTGCTGGGGGATTGAACCCAGGGCCTTGTGCATGTGAGACAAGCACTCTACCAAATGAGCTATATCCCCAGCCCTTGATATATTGTTACAATATAGAAACACCTCACTTTCATCTTCCCAAGTCTCTATACAGTTTGCTGTATTCATAGGCAATCATTGTTGAGAAAGAGAAAGAGATGTCAAGGGGGGAAAGTCCACTTCTAATTCTGGGTGAATATAATGCGAAATAAGAAGAGAAAGGCAAACCATAAATGAAAGCATGACTTCAGTGGAAGCAAAAGCTTAGAGCCAGAGGTGACCCTGGATATGTGAGTTCTCAGAGAGGTCACAGAAATCTTGAAGAGGATATTATGTCATTATATTTGACAGAATATGGAATGAGAGTACAAACCAATTATATCTAGATCTTAAGGGCAAGAAGATCCCAGCAGACAAGTGGTTTTCTGACCATAAGTAGGTTGTGAATAATTGAAACATCAAGGTTAGGGGGAAAAAAGGGAATACAAGCAAGCTAGCAATGGTCACTTAGAGCTCTTATTGGGTTATTAAGAGTATGCCAAACTAACTTCATTTCCTTTATAACTGGTATTACTAGACTGATAAACCCATGATGCCACAGACAATATATCTTGATTTCAAAAAGGCTTTTGGGAAAGAGCTTGAGGCTGCAACAAAGAAACATAATTTAGACAGTAGCCCACTGAAGTGATCTAAAAGCTCATTTCAATAACTTTACTCAAAGTATGTTAATATTTGATTGGAGTTAGTACACAGGTAGATATGACACTGTTGTCCATGTCATTAAACATTTTTTATGAATAACGTGGTTAAAGAAATTTGATATTGACATCAGGCTAAGAGGAGATGACAAAAACAAGAGCCAAAAAGATCCTGATGGACTGTAACAAAAATCTAGAATGGACAAATTCAATAAATGTAAATGTAATAACCACCTTTTCCTATAAAAAAATGAAACTAGTCTCAGATGAGAAAGACCTGAATTAAGAGCAGTTTAAGTTCAGACTTGGTAGTATCATAACTGTCAAAATCAACATGAACCAACAGCATGATAAGGCTACTGTAATAGGTAAGATAATGTTAGACATTAAACAGGGAGGAAATCATCTGAATATATTTTGGAATATTCACATCAAAGAGTTTGGTTAGATTTCAAAATGTTTTGATTTCTACATTTTATGAGTTACTTACAATCTAGGACATGCATAGAAAAATATTTCCAGAAGTGATTTTGGGAATTTCTTATTTCTTGTAATGGCAAAGTAGTAATTCAGTCCAATTCTACTACTGAGGAAAATGAATAAGGTTTGATGAAATATAAAATGCTTCATCTTAACATCAGAGATAATAAGATAGTGAGAAATTTCCTGAGATGTGTGCAAGAAATGCAGTGCTCAGCACACAATCAAATATAGCAATTCACATGAAAAGACAAGACACTGTGAGCAAACACCAAGACGACCATAGCAGAAATAGACACCCAGAAAGTCTGGACACTGGGTTTTTCAGACCTTGAGTATAAGAAATCAAAATGTTTTGATTTCTACATTTTTCTACAATGTTTATCACGCTCAAAAATAAATCAAAACAAAGATGCAAAATTTCAATAGGAAACTAAAAATTATACCTATGACATAGCCAATTTGAAAAAATATAAAATTTCTAGAGTGTTGAGTCATCTAAAACTGTCATACAAGACATATCCAAGGATCGATAAATTTTTAACCTAGCTAAGGGAAGACATAGACAAATACTAAGTGAAAATTATTTGAAAAATACTTTTTCTATTTCTTATAATGGAAAATTAGTAATTTAGTCCAATTCTGCTGCTGAGAAAAATGAATAAATTCTGGTTTAAGCAGAGACAAAGAGGTTACTTTGCTGCAGTATTTCTCAGCAACTTTAATATGTTTATGTGCATTGAAAACTTTCAGAGTGAATTTCTGTGTGTGATTCTGACCATTAAAAAAAAAAAAAAACTTTTATCCATGTTCCATATTTACAAGATAGGTGCTAAGAATACTTTCTAGGAAATATTAAGCTAAATAATCCTAATCTTGATCATCTCAACAACAACAACAAAAAAAAATAGGTGCTTTAGCCAAGCATGGTGGTACATGCCTGTAATCCCAGTGACTAGGGAGGCTGAGGCAGGAGGATCACAGTTGGAGGACAGCCTCAGCATATAATATATATATAGTGAGAATCTGTCTCAAATTTTTTTAAAAACAGTTTGGGATATGGTTCAGTGATAAAGTGCCTCTGGGTTCAATCCCCAGTACTCCCCACCCCCGCAAAAATTAGCATCTTAATTCTGCATAACATCTTGAAAGAAGTGAGTTGATATCAATTCATGTATCAACTGTATTAAATAATTATGTGAGTTACTTACAATTTATCACAAATGGTCTTCCCTTCTCTTTGATAAGATGCCACTTCACTTTTCACAGATGAAGTATCATTTTGTACCATACATACTTATAAATTACTTAAATGATCTACACCAAATACAGGTTCTGACAAGGCACCAGCAAGTATGGGAGAAAATGGTTGGAGTTTAAAATATTTTCTGACATACCTAACTTCCTTTAACATCCAGTTATAGGCCCAGGAACTTGTCTAAATATTTCTAATAGTTATTTGTAGTTAAAGCTGTTCTAACCCTCATAGTACAGAGTTTCAAAAGTGGTTTGTTTTGGTTTTTTTCCTGTTGCTTTGAACAAGATATTTAAATTTATTTATCTCAGTTTCCTTATTTATAAAATAGGAATTATAGTGCTATTATGAACATTGAATTAAAGATGATAATCCAGCAGTGTTTGCCACATTTTAAAAACCCAATATATATTAAGTATAATTTTTATTGCAAAAACTACTTTGTAGTTCATTTAAACGACATGATTTGTGAATTACCTAGCACTGTGCCTAGCTCCTAGGGGATCTCAACTGAAATGGAAATGAAGGCGGTTGTGTTCTTTATAAACATTTATCTCCTAAGTGATTATGAAGGTGGCAATTTTCACCTCACAAAAATCTTTCATTCTGCCTTTCTCAATAAATTTAGAGGCTGAAATATAGGAAATACTGGCTTATCAGAACTAGGAATCACTTGGCATTCAATCTTTCATATTCATTTCTTATTTATGCCATTTATTAGTGTTTGTGTTCACATACAAGAAAACTGAATCTCAGAAATATTCAGGGATTTGATTAAGATTGTTCAACAAATTAATAACCAAATAATAAGAACAAAAAGAGAATTTCTTTTTTATAGTAGCAGAATTATCTATGAAAGCACCAAGGAAGAGTCTCTCTTATGTTAATAGTAAAATAAGGGTTGGGTTTGTGGCTCAGTGGCAGAGCACTTGCCTCACACATGTGAGGCACTGGGTTTGATCCTCAGCACCACATAAAAATAAATAATTGTGTCCATCTATAACTAAAAAATATTTTTAAAAAATAGTAAATACAAGATGCAATGAAAGATTTAACTTAGCAATTAGAGAAAATGATCTTGATCAGAAGATCAATCAAATAAAGCCATCACTTGCTTAATGGAATAATATAGTACAATCACCAGGCACCTTTACGAAAACACAGATTTACTGAGGGACAGAAGTTTATTTAAAGCAGGAAACTCAGTAGAGATTCCAAGAAATTCTTTCCAACCTTTTCTTCTGGATAGTATCATAAACTAAATAAATTAAGAAACTAACAGGCTTTTAAAATTTTATTCCTACTAAAACTGTGGTGGTGAAATTGTCTGACAAAATAAAGCAAGCAAAACATCATGCTTTCCTCTAAGTTAAAATGTATTTTTACTCATCTACATTTATACATTTTCATAATGGATTACTTCAGACACCACAAACTACTGTAAATGTGCACTAATTATCCTTGATCAAGAGGAGCTTCCAAAGTAGAATTCATTTACAAACTAGAATAAATTTCCAAACATCTTAAAAATGAAGATTTCTCTTACTCAGATTATTTATACTTCTATATTTATTATATATTATCTACATATTTCTTTTGTTTTTATTTATTCATATTTATATAGGGCATAATAATATAAATGGCCAAAAGTCTAGAACTTTCTCCTAACCATTTTCTTATCAGCAAATCATGTTCTATTCTTCAATTTCCTACTGGCTTTAGAACTAGCTTCTGGCTTTATTCTTTTGAGGTATACATTAGGCTTTGAGGTATACATTAGTCACAACCAAGTCCGTCAGTTTCTGATGGGTGACATTAAGAAATGAAGGTGAGGCAAGGATGCACCTGGATTAGTGCCAGCTTCAGAGAATGGAATTAGAAGTGAGAACAATGCCAAAGCAAACTGAGCTATCTTTTACTTACAGATGACACATGCTGCAAGAGACACATGACATCAATCATGTCCGCAAGGATAAGGAGTCTGGTAACTGCAGCCAACAAGGCACGGGCGGCTTGAACCACAGCCTCCCTTTTCGGGAGGTAACAGGGGTCATCTGTAAATCTCTCAGCTGATACCTTCAGAGCTTCACCTGTAAAACATGGCCCCAAATATATTATACTTAAGTTTTAACTTATATCTATTTCAGCATTTATCAGCCAAACTACTTGCAAGAACATTCCGTGACTAAGCATAATATTAAAATACTATCAGTTGATGCTAGGGCATTGTCTCTTAATAAACAATACAGGTTCAAACTGACATTTGTTTTTGATAAATGCTCTGAAGTTTAAGAAACATGATCCCATCTTACTGCAAGAAAATGATGCTCATTTGAGTGGCAACATCCAGTCAAAATTGCTGTCAACTTCTGCATTTGTTGAATCTCAATTGCTGTGAAACATTTTACTACAAGACTTCAATCATAAACACTCCTGTTTATAAAAATAAGGTAAGTCTTCATCAAGTTACTTTTTAACTCAATGGATATTAGAAAAGAAGTAGCCTTTAAAATAATGAGAACAGCTCTCCAATAAAAGTTGAACATAGGCAGATTTATTCTATACCAACATAGTCCATTGTATTCTAAATTTAGTCACAGAAGTAATATTTCACAGTACATAATTGTCAGAGAAATGCCATGTCTACTACTTTTAAGTTCTTTTAGATTAAAATGTTTTATTATAAATGTAATTGTGTACTCATCTGTTTTTAAGAGTTCCCAGTTCAGAAGGGTCTAAAATGAAAAGGAAAAGGTTCCCTTTTCCCTAATCAAGAAATAAAATTCAAAGAGAATTACCACATCTAATTTTTTAAATTTTTAATTTAAACTTATTTTCATCACAAAAGAAATATGTGCCCATTTATTTTAAATAATATACCATATAAAGAGTATAAAGTAAAATTCTAAAATTCTCCATGCTAATCCCTAAAAATATCAACTATTCATTTCATATCTTTATCTAGAAATATTACCATGAACATATAGCTTACATGTATGTGGTATATGTATATGTATATATATATATAATTATATGTAAATGTGTGTATATTTTGTTTACGTATGTTTTATGAAAATATACTGATATATTAATTTGTGTTTTTCATAAAGAGATTTTATATCATAAGGAAACATCTATTTTACATATTAGAAGTGGAAAATATAAGAGATATAAAACATTTTCACAAGTGGTTTCACACTGTAGAAATTTTCTACAACTTGTTATTTTCACTTACTATTCTATTTTCTTTTCACTCTGGAATATAGGTGATCAGACAGTAATATACTCCAGCAATTAACAGTGTGGATTCAAGTCAGACTGCTTCAATGCCTCTGTTCTTGGACAAGTCATTTAACTTTTTTATGACTCATTTTCCCTATTTATAAATGGAGTAATAATAACAATAAATATCTACTATTTTATGAGGAATAAATAAGAGTACTTGGCACTTAGTAAACACTTGATTAATATCTTCATTCTTTTAGATGCATTATTGACATACTATAATATATGAATATTTCAGTTTTCACTTATAAACTTCAACATAACAAATGGAATAAATTATTATTAAGCAAAACAAACAGTATTATTTCTTATCATAGACATAACCTGTGAAGACGCACTGGGACTATGTCAGCATGTTACCATTCCTTATTTAGCTCTCTTAAGCAACTCCAAGTTAGGAACTCAGATTCTAAAAGTCAGACACTTCTGAGATCACATTCTTAGTCATCACTTCTTGTTCTGGGAACTTGGACACTTAAATATTTTCAGTGTCCTTATCTACATGGAAAAGATAAAAAAATATTACTGGTCTCACAGTGTTTCTGGGATATTTAGATAAGATAATTCATATTTTATTTTTAGCACTATATCTGAAACAGAGAATGAGTTCAACAAATAGTAACCATTGTTTATCAGGAAATTTCTAGTAAAGATGGTAAATTTTAAGACCAATAAATGGATGATTTTTATGTGCTTCTCTGCAAGTCAGAACTGCTGCTAGGAGACTGAAAAATTAAACTGACCTCCAAAATTTAGAGAGCAGATGTATTTACACACACACATGCAAAAAAAAGATTATCTGTTCCTACTGTGATTCTGAATTGGAGAGTTATAATAGCCTTTTTTAGAATACTGTTTTTGATTTCACATACTAAAACCAAATATATATCAAAAAAGGATTATGTATTTTTGACAAAAAAAATTAGGATGTTGAACAATTGCACTGAAGAATCATACTCAGAAAAACATCATTTAAACAACTATTTTAGTCTTTGTCTCTGTTAAGGTAAAACCAGTCAGATAACACAGCTGGAAGGAGAAAAGTCACTCCCTGAAGTCATTAACATAGAGGCTGTGAGTTAACCTCCTATTATTGGATTTGTCCCTACTCACCCCCACCCCCACCACCTAAGTACTCCTAAGCCTTTTCAATTGGTTTTAGCTCATATTTCTGCTCCTAACTTAAAAATCACTTCTCTACAAAGCCTTAGACCCCCATTATTAAGGCAGATGGTACAGCAGGATTCTATGGCTCTGATCATCTCATATCCATGTAATGAACAATTTTTATCAAAGTCTATCTTCTTTATCACAAGACTAGTAAAAGCAAGAGCTGCATTGGTCCTGTCACCAATGCAATATTCCCAGAATCTACAATACAGTCTGCTTTATCACATGTATTCAGTATACTGGATCACTGAATGAATATGTGTATCAGCATTATTCAACTATTTTTACAAAATATATTATTCTTATATGACACATGACAACATCCTAGGCATCCAGGATATAAAGATTGGTACAAACAATTTTGCAGCCCAAGAAGTTCATAATCAATGAGAGTCAACAAACTCTGATAGACACAATCTAAGCGGGGTGCTGTAGAGGCCTGCACAAATTATAAGACACAGAAAAGGACCTACCTGCCTGAAGTGTTAGAGGACAGAGAAATGTTCTAAGTAAAAGCAGAATGTTTCAACTGCTGACAACGAGCTAGTTTATCATCTATAGCCAGTTCACTGTCAAATTTTCTGTCAGAAGAAAATGGCTATTTTCCTAATTAAATAGAAAATTTTTTCTTAATCTACATATAGGGAGTTTGCAATTTTTAAATAGCATTCCCAATCTTGATTATCATGCTTTAACTTTGAAGTTTAATGATTAGTTTTATGGTTTAGATATTAGATGTTCCCCCAAAAGATCATGTGTGAGACAATGCAAGAAAGTTTAGATTTAATACCTCATCACTGCATTAATCCCCTGATAGGAATTAACTAGGTGATAATTACAGGCAGGTAGGGTATGGCTGAAGAAGATAGGTCCCTGGGTCATGCCTTTGTTATATAAGTTTTGCCCTGGTTGAACAGAACTCACTCTCTCTGCTTCCTGGTGCCATGTTCACAGCTGCTTTCTTTTGCCACACACTTCCACCCTGATGTTTTGCCTTACCTCAGGCCCCAAGCAATGGAGTTGGACTGAGACCACTGAAACCATGGGCCCCCAAATAAACTTTCCTTCTGTACATTGTTCTTGTCAGGTCTTTTGATAATAGGAGCAAAAAATAAACAAGTAAATAAAAGCTGACTAAAATAATTAGGAAATTCCTTTTTTAAAATACATACAAATAACTACATTTTTCCTTCACAAATCCCATCCGAGCATAAAAGCAATTTACTAAAGGTCTTAAAAATACCACAAAAGCTAGGTACAGATAGATATTTTTCTACTAGACTCATTTGGCTCTTTCCTATAAAATATGCTCTTTTAAATCTTAAAAGAAAAATCAGTAATGAAATGTCTGTTTAAATAAGGTACAAAAGTATAAGTCTATGAATATTTACAGAGGTATGTCTCAAGCATATATAAGCATAATATATAAAAATTTCTGAATATAAAAAGCTTATATATAAAATTATTATGTGATAGTATAAGTAAACCTCAGAAGTACAAAAAGAAAGTTTTGATCAAATATACACATTACAAAATATTCTTCACTTTACAAAAGATTCCTACAAAGTCTTTCACAAGTTCCTTTGCTGCATTTAAAAATGATTCTACTTCTCAAAGTGATTATGTTGATTATAAATTTGAAAATCAAAGAAAATATGGAATAAGCAAGCCATCCAGAGGAGAAAGAAGAAAAACCAAACTAAAAAAGAACAGATACTAAAGTTCAAATATCTTCCAACTTTTGTAATTAAGATTATGTTTATGATTCAATTAAGATTTCTAGAATATGCCTCTGGTCATCCTTCTGCATATGTGTGTTTTAATATACACATGTAACATGCACTAGTGCCTATTAACTGATTCAATATATAATAACATACTCTGGTATAATGGGGTTCACAGATTGAAATTGGGCTCTAAGGGTTTAGTTTTATTTGTTTTTAATTGGGAAACTGCCAATTTGAATTTGAAAGCTCCCTTAGGTAGAAGCTTGAATATAACTTTGGAGCAGACTATTCTTTTATTTGGCAGGGAAGAGAGAAGATGACTTCAATTAGATTCTAAACTTACACAGATTTTTTTCTTTTTCTTTTTCTTTTTTTTTTTTTTTTTTTTTGGTACCAGGTATTGAGCTCAGGGGTACTTGACCACTGAGCCATCCCCAGCCCTATTTTGTGTTTTATTTAGAGACAGGGTCTCACTAAGTTGCTTAGCACCTCCCAGTTGCTAAGGCTGGCTTTGAAACTCGGCAATTCTCCTGTCTCAGCCTCCCAAAGTGCTGGGATTACAGGCATGTGCCACCATGCCTGGTTTTACACAGATATTTTTTTAAAGGCAAATACTCTCCTTTAAAGAGTTTGAAACAGTGTGGCTGAAGGACGAAACCTTATCATGGCAGGGGAAAGACGGAAACTGCTACTAGGCAGACAGATTCAGGCTTGGGTACTAAAAGGACATCAGCAGGTTTATGCACGGTGTAAAATTGCATACAGTTGCCATTGAAAGATACTGTTTTATTTCTGTTTCATTCAAACTCTCAGTGAAGTCTCAATAAAAGTTAAAATTTTCTTCCAGCCAAGACAGTAACAAAGACCAGATTTCTTTTTTTTTTTTTTTTTTTTTTTTTTTTGGTACTGGAGATTGAACTCATGGCACTCAACCACTGAGCCACATCCCCAGGCCTATTTTGTGTTTTATGTAGAGACAGGGTCTCACTGAGTTGCTTAGCACCTCGCCTTTGCTGAGGCTGGCTTGAACTCGTGATTCTCCTGTCTCAGCCTCCCTAAGTGCTGGGATTACAGGCTTGTGCCACTGCGCCGGGCTCAAAGACCAGATTTCTTTTCCAAAACCAAAAAAGAAAAAAAATGTGAAAAATTGTTATTAAAGGCTGAATGTCAGGCGATGGAAGACAATAATCCTTGAGAATTGAGAAACAAAAAGAATAAGCCTTTTGCTAGCTTCAGCTTACTGCCAGGAGAGAATTCTCAGGCCCAATACAAGAAGGGAAATAACAGCAGAGCCTGACAAACTCTGTGAACTGAGAGGCAAAGTTGAGAGTACTGGGGGATCAAGGCAGCTAAAGTACACATGGTAGAAAATAGGAAAGGGGAGAACTCAAAAGATCTAAAGAGTTTGCCACTTGAGTATTCTGTTGAATAATAATCATCCCATACTTGGGAAGAAACTACCCAAATCTGTAGCAAGAACCATCCAAAAAGATTTGACATATAACAAGTAATTTGACATTCACAGAGAATTGAGAATAGCACTTGCCCTACTACCAAAATGGAAAACTTTATGACTCATATACTAGGTAGAATATACTTTAAAAGCTGGGCATGGTGGCGCAAGCCTGTAATCCCAGCACTTAGGGAGGCTGAGACAGGAGAATCGCGAGTTCAAAGCCAGCCTCAGCAAGGGCGAGGTGCTAAGCAACTCAGTGAGACCCTGTTTCTACATAAAACACAAAATAGGGCTGGGGATGTGGCTCAGCGGTTGAATGCCCTGAGTTCAATCCCCAGTACCAAAAAAAAAAAAAAAAAAAAGTTATACCTTAATAATGGGGAATACTCAACCTTAAACTGAGGATTGTCCAAGCCCCTCTTAACAAAGCAATTCAGAGAAAGAAAATCCAACCTTCAAGACCAGCAGCAGACATGCATAGGAAGTAGCTATGGCCAGATAAAGGCAAGAGGAGACCATCATAATGACCTAACTAAAGTGGAAGCCAGCCATTAAGCACTGAATCATTGGGAACTCTCAGAATAAGCTGGGAATACTTTGATGGGACTAATTATATAAAACATCAAAATATAATTTTTTTTATAAAACAAAGTTTGATTAAACCAGTTCCTATAAAAGTAGTGGAAACATCTCCTAATATCACAATTGCAATATAGTAGAAGCTGTCTAAAGAGATGACTTC
Organism: Geosciurus inauris; assembly: GCA_004024805.1. Lineage (NCBI taxonomy): Eukaryota > Metazoa > Chordata > Mammalia > Rodentia > Sciuridae > Geosciurus > Geosciurus inauris. The sequence goes on from PVHX01004389.1 coordinate 50,203, forward strand.
TTTAACACCTCTCTAGAGTAATACTCTTTTTATTCCCCTTCAGCAATAAGCAATGATCCTTCCTTCCTCTTAATATAAAAGGAATATCTACTGAAGTTGATCAAGTGTTTATTAGTTTATTCTGCAACTTTCTTTTGAATTTTAATTATAATTATGTACCTTTATTAAATATGCAAACCCACCAAATAAGAAGGGAAAATGAGACTTGTTATTTCTTTGAAAACTAATATAAATACTTTGGAAAATCCAGTGAAGGTGAGTTACCAAAAAAAAAAAAAAAAAGTCAAATCAGGTTATAGAAGGAAAAAAATTCTAAAAAGAGAAAAGATCATAAAATATGAAGAAATATTCTGCAGTTAGGTAGCTTTCCAAATCTCAGTAAATTTTCTTCATAAAGACACTAAAACTGAAAATTTTAGTCAATGCAGTTTGGTTGTTTTGACAAAATGGCTGCATGAGACACAATCAATAGACTCATACTAAAAATGGGCCTGAGATCAACATTAATAGACTGGACAATATTCATGTTACATCCTTTTAAGGTAAAATAATTGTGTGTGTGTGTGTGCGCGCGCGCGTGTGTGTGTAACTAGTAAACTTTTCACTTCCAATAATAACAAATATATCTTAAAATGAAAATTTTTGATGTATTTTAAAACATTAGAAATACCTTAGCTTTTTACCATATTTAGGCAAAATTTAAAGATATCTTTGTACATAAAAATGCATAACTCCCAATTTTAAAAACTTACAAATGTGGAATTCAAGATAGCCGAGTAGAGGAAAGCTACATTTCTAGTTGTTCCATGGCTCAGAATTCAAGCAGTGAAGGTACTGCTTCTCAACGAGATGAGTGAAAATATTTCACTAAAATTCAATACTGGACAGTCAGAGTGTCTAAGAGATTCAGAAATGTGGGTACATTAAGCAAAGAAAAAAGAGTATATCGGACTCAAGCCGGTTGCAGCAGCAGTGGTGGTAGGGCACTGGTTTACCACAGATGGATGGACAACACAGAGAGAAACAGATTTGGTACAGAGAAACATAACATCAAAAAAGCAGCCTGAACTTAGCTGATCCAGAGCCTGCACTGTGCACTGGTGCTTGAAAAATGTTATTAGTTTCTCAACTGGACATGAAGAGGTGAGGCAGGAGCCATTTTAAGGGCATGCTGCAGCTGCTACTGCAGAGCTGGTAGTTCATAGCAAACACTACCACAGTGTCCCAGCAAGCAGCTACTATGTGGCCTAGGGTGTACCTAGCAGAACATGAGTGAAACAAGGACAGAGAAAATTGTACATAGTGTGTTTCAAGTCAGAAAACCAAAGGGTACCCAATTTGTTTCTCCTTTGAGTCTGGTGGCTCACATAACCAGATGAAGTGGATCGGAAAACTGAACAGGTGGATATAAATACACTCATGGACTAAGCCTGGGAAGGCTATGTGCATGGGCAGCAGACTATTTGGAGAGGACTGGCTCCCCTGCCCCACAAATGGAATTCTTTGGGAGCTCCTGAGAGTCAGACTCCTATCAGAGATTAGCAGTTGCCAAGTCCTAGGGGTGTGTTGATCTACTCTCTCCAGAGAATATACCACTCAGCCTACCTCATATTGGTGAAAAAGGAAGCCCACATTTGGTTCAACCAGTTTTAGTCTTAGGCCACTACAACTGGCAGCTCAGAGAGCAACACAACAACCTCCAACATATTCTCTCTCCCTCTCTCTCTCTCTCTCTCTCTCTCTCTCTCTCTCTCTCTCTCTCTCTCTCTCTCTCTCTCTCTGTCTTTCTCTCTCTCTCTCTCTCTCTCTCTCTCTCTCTCAGTACACAGCCCAAGAAGAAATAGAAAGACAGTTAAGTATAGGCAGTGATCATTTATTCTGGTCAACTATTTTGACCAAATCCATTGGAAACAGTTCCTTCATTTTTCATTAAGAATATTTTTTGAAGCCAGGTGCAGTGGCACAGGCCTGTAATCCCAGCACTTAGGGAGGCTGAGACAGGAGAATTGCGAGTTCAAAGCCAGCCTCAGCAATGGTGAGGCACTAAGCAACCCAGTGAGACCCTGTCTCTACATAAAACACAAAATAGGGCTAGGGGTGTGGCTCAGTGGTCAAGTGCCCCTGAGTTCAATCTCCAGTACCAAAAAAATATATATATTTATATATATTTTATATATATATATATATAAAAAAATTTTTTTTGAGGACCACCTCCAGGGACCTCCACAGAAGCCCAGCCAAAATCAGAACCAGGACACCCCCAACCCCCTCGCTGATCCACCAACCCATGCAGGAACCCAGACCCAGGCCCAGGACCACCTCTGGGGACCCTGCAGGAGCCCAGGCCTAAGTCAGGCCAAAGACAATCCACATTGTTCTGTACCAGTGCCCCTGCGAATTGGCCAGAGCCCAGACCCAGGCCCAGGTCCACCATCTGGGACCCCGGTGGGAGCCCAAGCCAAGATCAGGCTTTGGACCACCCCCACAAGCCTGTGTGAGAACCCAGGCCCAAGACCACCCCAGCTGTTAAGGTCCATGCTATTGCTCCCTTCCTGTATCCATCTTGGGACACTAAAAAAAAAAAAAAAACATCCCCATAGCTCTTTCCATGTAGTAGCCTCCACCTTGGGACAACAGACAGGGCCTGGAGACAGTGGCCCACCACAGCTCAGCATGCCACAGTGCTACATCACCAATTAATCAACCCAAAGCCATTATAAGTCCCATCCTTTCAGCCCCATCTCTGAAAGTGTTTGCATCCATCTTGGGCTACCCCTACTGCCATCTTGAGTTACCTCCACTACCATCACCACTGTCTTTAGTGGCAATAGTGTCCATCTGGGGACACCTGATGGGTACTGGAAGTGAATGCCAAGGTGAGGTACAAATAATCTGTAGGGTCACTACAGATTATAGGATAGAAACCACAATACCTCAGATCAGCACTGCAAGGAAGACACATAATCAACATGAAAAAAACAAGGGAAGAAAGTGCCCCAAACAAACCAAGATACTACAATAATAGAATCCATTGATAGCACAGTTGATGAAATGACAGAGAAATAATTCAGAATGTATGTAATTAAAATGATCTGTGAATTAAAGAATGACTTAAGTGAGCAAATACAGGCAAAACTTGATCAATCCAACAAAGAAATAAGAGAGCAAATAAAGGCAAACATTGATCATTCCAACAAAGAGATAAGAAAGCAAATACAGGTAGCAAAAGATTAAGAAAGAGCTAGAGGTTCTGAAAAAAAAAAAAAAAACCAGAAATCCTTGAAATGAAGAAAATAATAAACCAAATAAAAAAACTTGATAGAAAGCATCACCAGCATACTAGATCACTTGGAAGACAGAACCTCAGATAATGAAGACAAAATATACAATCTTGAAAATAAAGTTGACCACACAGTGAAGATGGTAAGAAACCATGAACAGAACATACAAGAATTATAGGATAGCATCAAAAGACCAAATCTAAGATTTATCAGGATAGAAGAAGGCACAGAGTTTCAAACCAAAGGAATGCACAATCTCTTCAATGAAGTAATGTCAGAAAATTTCCCAAACATGAAGAATGAACTGGAAAATCAAATACAAGAGGCTTACAAGACACCAAATGTAAAAATTTACAACAGATTTACACCAAGGAACATTATAATGAAAATGCCTAGCATACAGAATAAGGACAGAATTTTAAAGATCACAAGAGAGAGGAATCAGATCACATATAGGGGGAGACCAATTCAGATCTCAGCAGATTTTACAACCCAGACCCTCAATGCTAGGAGATCATGGAAAAACATATTCTAAGCTCTGAAAGAAAATGGATGCAAACCAACCAAGAATCTTATATCCAGTAAAATTGAGCTTGAGATTTGATGATGAAATAAACATCTTCCTTGATAAACAAAAGCTAAAAGAATTTACAGTGAGAAAGCCTGCACTACACAGCATTCTCGATGAAATATTCCATGAGGAGGAAATGATAACCAACAATAAAAATCTGCAAAGAGAGCAACTACATAAAGGAAAGACCAATCAAAGGAGAAATCAAGTCAAGGTAAAAACCAAAAATATACCAAAATGACCAGGATTACAAATCATATTTCAAAAATAACACTGAATGTGAATGGCCTAAATTCATCAATTACAGACTGACAGAAAGGATTAAAAAAAAAAAAAAAAAAAAAAGACCCAACCACATACTGCCTTCAAAAGACTCATTTCACTGGAAAAGACATCCACAGACTGAAAGTGAAAGGGTGGGAAAAACTTATCACTCACATGGACCACATAAACAAGCAGAGATTCCAATCCTCATATCAGATAAAGTGGACTTCATACCAAAGTTAGGCAGAAGGGATAAAGAAGTATATTTCAAGCCGGGCGCAGTGGCTCAAGCCTGTAATCCCAGCACTTAGGGAGGCTGAGACAGGAGAATCGTGAGTTCAAAGCCAGCCTCAGCAAGGGCGAGGTGCTAAGCAAGCAACTCAGTGAGACCCTGTCTCTAGATAAAACACAAAATAGGGCTGGGGATGTGGCTCAGTGGTCGAGTGCCCCTGAGTTCAATCCCCAGTACCAAAAAAAAAAAAGAAGTACATTTCATACTGCTTAAGGGAACCATACATCCACAAGACATAACAATCACAAATATTTATACCCCAAACAAAGGAGCATCTACGTACATTAAAAAAAAAAAAAAAAAACCCTTCTCAACTTCAAGAGTCAAACAGAACACAACACAATAATATTGGGTGACTTTAACACACCTCTCTCAACACTGGATAGATCTTCCCAACAAAAACTAAACAAAGAAACTATAGGACTAAATGATACAATCAATGATTTAGACTTAACGAACATATACAGAGTATTTCATCCAGTATTGAGCAAATATACCTTCTTCTCAATAGCACATGGATCCTTCTCTAAAACAGGCCATATGTTATGCCACAAAGAAACTCTCAGTAAATACAAAAAAAATAGAGATACTACCCTGTATTCTATTAGATCATAATGGAATAAAATTAGAAATGAATGACAAAATAAAATACAGAAGCTACTCCAACACCTGAAGACTAAATAATATGCTATTTAAAGAACAATGGATAGTAGAAGACATCAGGGAGGAGATAAAAAGAATTAAATGAGAACACTGATACAACATAACAAGATCTCTGGGATACTGTGAAGGCAATGCTAAGAGGAAAGTTTATTGAACTGAGTTCATTCATTAAAAGAACTAAAAGTCAACAAATAAATAACCTGACATTACATCTCAAAACCAAATAAAAAGAGGAACAAATCAACACCAAAAGTAGTAGAAGACAGGAAATAATTAAAATTAAAGCTGAAAGCAATGAAATTGAAACAAAAGAAACAATTCAAAAAGTTGACAAAATGAAAAGTTGGTTTTTTGAAAAAATAAATAAAATTGATAAGTCCTTTGCTATGCTAATGAAAAGAAGAAGAGAGAAAATTCAAATTACTAAAATTCATGATGAAGAAGGAAATATCATCATGGACACTATTGAAATACAGAACATAATTAGAAACTATTTTGAAAATTCATACTCCAATAAAATCTCAAAGCCATCAACAAATTTCTAGAGACATCGGATCTACCCAAACCAAATCAGGAGGACATACACAATTCAAACAGATCAATTTCAAGCAATGAAATAGAAGCTGACATCAAAAGTCTACCAACCAAGAAAAGCTCAGGACCATTCTCAGAAGAGATCTACAATACCATCAAAGGGGCTGGGGTTATGGCGCAGTGGTAGCATGCTCGCCTAGCACGCGTGAGGCACTGGGTTCAATCCTCAGCACCACATAAAAATAAAATAAAGATATTCTGTCCACCTACAACTAAAAAATAAATATAAAAAAAAGAACTAATACCAATACTCCTCAAATTATCCCATGAAGTAGAAAAGGATAAAACCCTTCCAAACTCATTCTGTGAGGCTAGTATCACCCTGATACCAAAACCAAACACTCATCAAGGAAAGAAAATTTCAGACCAATATCCCTGATGAACACAGATACAAAAACTCTCAATAAAATTCTGGCAAATCATATACAAAAACATATTAAAAAGATAATGCACCATGATCAAGTGGGGTTAATCCCAGGGATGCAAGGTTGGTTCAATACATGAAAATCAATAAACATAATACTTCATATCAATAGACATAAACACAAGAATCATATGGTTATCTCAATAGATGCAAAGAAAGCATTTGATGAAATACAGCACCTCTTCATGTTTAAAACACTAGAAAAACTAGGGATAGTAGGAACATACCTCAACATTGTAAAAGCTATCTATGCTAAGCCTAAGGCCAACATCATTCTAAATGGAGAAGAACTCAAAGCATTCCCTCTAAAAACTGGGAAAAGACAAGGATGCCCTCTTTAACCACTTCTATTCAACAAAGTCCTTGAAACTATCTAGAGCCATCAAACAGACAAAAGAAATTAAAGGGATACAAATAGGAAAAGAAAATTCAAACTATCACTATTTGCCAATGATATGATTGTATATTTAGAAGATGCAAAAATTCCACCAGAAAATTTCTAGAACTAATAATGAATTCAGCAAAGTAGCAGGATATAGAATCTATACCCAAAAATCAAATGCATTTCTATATACAAATGATAAATCTACTGCAAGAGAAATAATTCATAATAGCCTCAAAAAAAATAAATAAATAAAATACTTGGGAATCAATTCAACAAAAGAGGTGAAAGATCTCTATAATGAAAACTACAGAACACTAGAGAAAGAAATTGAAGAAGACCCCAGAAGATGGAAAGATCTCCCATGCTCTTGGATAGGAAGAATTCATATAGTCAAAATGGCCATACTACCAAAACTGTTATATAGATTTAATGCAATTCCTATTAAAATCCCAATGACATTCTTCATAGAACTAGAAAAAGCAATCATGAAATTCATTTGGAAAAATAAGAGACCCAGAATAGCCCAAGCAATCCTTATCAAGAAGAATGAAGCAGGAGGCATCACAATACCAGAGATTAAACTATACTACAAAGCTATAGTAACAAAAATGGCATGATACTGGCACCAAAATAGATGTGTAGACCAATGGTACAGAATAGAAGACACAGAGCCAAACCCACATAAATATGGTTATCTCATATTAGACAAAGGTGACAAAAACATCCATTGGATAAAAGATAGCCTCTTCAACAAATGGTGCTGGGAAAACTGGAAATCCATATGTAGCAAAATGAAATTCAACCTCTCTCACCTTGCACAAAAATCAACTCAAAGTGTATCAAAGACTTAAGCACTAGAACAAAGACACTATGTCTAACAGAAGAAAAAGTAGGCCCAAATCTTCATCATATCAGCTTAGTCCCTGACTTCCTTAACAAGACTCCTGAAGTGCAAGAAGTAAAATTAAAAATCAATAAATAGGATAGATTCAAACTAAAAAATTTCTTCTCGGGCTGGGGCTATAGCTCAGTGGTAGAGTGCTCGCCTCGCATGCGTGAGTCACTGGGTTCGATCCTCAGCACCACATAAAAATAAATCAATAAAATAAAGATATTACCATCCATCTACAACTAAAAAAAATATTTTAAAAAAAAATTCTTCTCAGCAAAGGAAACAATCAATATCATGAAGAGAAAGCATATAGAATGGGGAAAAATTCTTTACTGCACACACCTCCTCAGAGCATTAATCTCTAGGATATATAAAGAATTCAAAAAGCTTAACACAAAAATAATAATAATAATCCAATCAATAAATGGGCTAAGGAACTGAACACACTTCATAGAAAAAGAAATACAATCAATCAAAAATATATGAAAAAATGTTCATCATCTCTAACAATTAGAGAAATGGACATCAAAACTAAGATTTCATCTCAATCCAATCAGAAAGGCAATTATCAAGAATACAAGCAATAATAAGTGTTGATAGGGATGTGGGGTAAAAGGTACATTGCTGGTGGGACTGCAAATTGATGCAACCACTTTGGAAAGCAGATATTCCTCAGAAAACTTGGAATGAGACCACCACTTGACCCAGCTATCCCACTCCTTGGTCTATACACAAAGGACTTAAAGTCAGCATACTACAGTGACACAGCCACATCAATGTTTATAGCAGCTCAATTCATAGTATTCAAACTATGGAACCAACCTAGATGCCTTTCAACAGATGAATGGATAAAGAAAATATGGTACATATACACAATGGAATATTACTTAGCCTTGAAGAAGAATGGAGATTATGGCATTTGTTGGTAAATGGATGGAGCTGGAGAATATCATGCTAAGTGAAATAAATAAATATCTCTTTAAAACTTATTAATATCTTTTATGCATAAATATTTTGTATAATATATAGCTAAATAAATTTGAATATTAATGATACTTCCAAATTAGGCTAAGTGACCCTAGGATTCTGAAGAAAGATGATGAATTACTTTCATTGCCATGTCATATTTAAACCTTGACAATAACTTGAATAAGTTACATAAAACATATTCTTGCAACATTATTAATTCCCAGTATTAGATGTATTCTGTGCTCAAGGCTGTTTAAAAAATGACACAAAATAGTAATCCATATTGAAAACAGCAAAAAAAGATGTTAGTATGAACTTACAACTTAAACATTCAAACTTTGAGCTGAATTAACTTTCCATAATTGCCATCTATTGAATATGTGTCCCAATCTATTGACTGTCACCTACCAGTATACATTTCTATAATATTATTCTTGATATCAACTTAATTCTTTTCAGGATTAAAAATAAGCCTTAAAACTAAGATGCCAGACTGAAATTATTTGTCCATTATTTTTTGCAATATTTTCTTTCCTTGCTAAATGAAAGCAAGCTTAGCCATTTATATACTTCCATTATATCATGCACAATTAGAAAAACTTTCATATTTGATTTTTTGATATCTGCTGAAAGAATCTCATTCCAATGCTTTAAAGATGAAAGTTACAAGACTTTATTATTTTCTAAGAAAGAGTACCTAATCTTAACAAAGAGTTTATTCATTCATATAATAAATATTCATTGAGCACTGCATATACAAGGCACTATGGAATATAACAAGAGTCATTAAAACATAATCTCTGTCAGGTATCTCCAAATAGGGAAACAGATCATTTCAATGAGAAGATTCTTCTGTTTTGTTTTAGATATAAGCATATACAAATATACCTCCCTTAAAGTACATATTAAAACATAATTCCATAGCAATCTCCACCTCCTAAAAAAACATACAAATATAATAATCCTTCATATGCAAAATTCCTATAGATTTCAATAATATATATGAAGTTCCATGAGGAATAAATGAAAAATTGGAGTGATTAAATCAAAGCACTACTCAATCATTTTAAAATAAGATTACAAGTTCTCACAATCAACCTTAACAAACTCTATTCATAAGATAAATTAATCAAACAGAATTTAGGCTTTATCCTGCTAGAATTCAAGTCCCACAGCTGTGATCAGAGGAATAAATATCTAGTAAATTTATCCTTTCAAATACCACCTCATTCAGAAGAATATGGCTGCTAATGAATAAGGTCAAATTTGTCCCAATTAATAGAAATAGTAGAGGTGATTAAAATCACAAAGTCTTACCTCACACTAACCTTGCAAGGCAATCAAAGTGGTTAATAATACCTACTTAAGGTATATATGTAAATTATATATCCAATAATGAACTTATATCCACACTGGTGAAATAGTACATAGCTGTTTGCCAAGAGATTGAAGAGGTAGGAAAGGAATTCAAGGCAAAAGAAGTAACAATTATGAAGACATCTGTAAAAACATTTGATCTCTCAACAATCTCACAATGTCCCTCTTGTGCTGTTGAAGGAACTGAGATTTATCAAGGTGGAGTAACTATCTGAGGTCAATTTTCTAGTGAGTTGGTAGAATAGAAATTCCAGCTTGAATATGTCAAACTCCAAGGACTGTGCTCTCATCAACACAGTGTGTACCTTCCAGATACAATGTCTGGCTGATGGGTGCAATAATCAAATATGTCAACATTTCATTTTTCACCCAGCAATTTTGACAGTGTGTAGGCATAAACAAAGGCAAGTTTTTCAAGAATCTGACAAACCTACCAAGGTGGCTAACAAGGCTTCCAAATCCATCCTTATCAGGTGATGTTCAGATAGAAAAATAAGCAAAGTTCAATCACACTTATTTTTCATACAATCTGTAAAAAACATCTGGTAACTTGTAAGTCACCATTAATGATATTCTTATTAGGTATATAAGTCTTGTTTCAAAAATACCCCAAAACCTGTAGGTGTGAACTGTAAGCATTATAGGTGTTATCCAATAAGTATTATAATTGAAATGTATAAAAAATACATCCAGAATCTATTTTTAACTCTTACAATTTAGTAATAAAAAGAAAACCCAAATTTTTAAATGGGAAAATGATCTAAGAGATGTTTCTCTAAAGAAGAAATACAAATGGCAAATAAGCACATAAAAAGATTCTCTGCTGTTAATTATGCTTTAATAATTTGGATTATACTAAAGATATATGAAGGTTTTATTAAGGCCCTTCATAGTGACTATTTTTATTGTTTAAAATTAGGCACATTTGTTTAGAAGTCAAAAGACTAAAAACTTACCAATATAGGAAGCCAAAGAAAAGAAAATATGTGTATGTGTGTATTGGAAATTGTGACTATCTTAACTGTTGTGTACAGTAAGTAATTATCATAATGAAATAGTAGAAAAGTAGTATTTACATTGTAGATAACTTCTTTCCATACAGGGAATATCAAGATCATTCAAATGCTCAGAGTAGAGGGTGCTAATGAAAAACTCCAGTGCACAATTCAGCAACAAAACCCTGTGCAGGGCTGAAGATGTGGGTCAGTGTTAAAGCACTTGCCTGGCATGCATGAGGCCCCAAGTTGGATCCCTAACACCCAAAATAAGTAAATAAATAAACCCTGTTCAGAGCCAGGCACAGTGATGCATGCCCATAATCCCATCTACTAGGGAAGGTAAAGCAGGAGGATCACAAATTCAAGGCCAACCTCCAAAACTTAGCAAGACTCTGTCTCAAAGTAAAAAATAAAAGTGGAGAATGTACCCAGTGGTAAAGCATTCTATCCCAGTACCCAAAAAAAAGCAAAATAAAATAAAACAAAAACCCTATTCAGTATGCTCCTCCCTCAGAAATCCCTGGATACCCTACTAGGCCTCTTATGTAGCTAAAATACAAATTTCAGTTATTAAAAAAATAGTTATTTTTAGCACAAAAATTAACAGTAACTTCTTTTATCCTTTAGTCTCTCAGACTAAATATATATTGATGAACACCAATATATATTTAGTCTGAGAGACATCAGATTCTTAACAAATAACAGGTCAACATCCTTGAAGCTTTTAGGATTCTCGGCTTCTTTACCCAAAACAGGGTTTGCAAACTATGGAGAACAAACCAAATCAGTTTACCCAGTTTATGAACAACTTGCAAGCTGAGAATGATTTTCACATTTTGAAATGCTTGGGAGAGAATTAAAATAATACTATTTTATGACATGAAAAGTATGTGAAATTCAAGTTTTAGTATTCATAAATAAAGTTTTATTGAAACACAACTAAGCATTTTGATTTACTGCATAGGTATTTCTATGACTACTTTCCCACTCACCACACTGTATAACCCACGAAGCCTAAAACAGTCACTATCTGGCTGTTTACAGAAAATGTTTGCTGACCACTCATCTGAGATAAACGAACATTCATAATCTGTTTTTTAAAAAAAAGGGCAGAGGGTGTAGCAGTAGTAGCAGTGGTAGAATACTTGCCTAGCACATGCAAGGCTCTGACTTGATTCCCAGCACTAGGAGAAAACACAATATTCCATAAAAATAAAAGTTCCTATGACAAATAAGGATTTCCATTTTAATATACCTGAATTTGGCTCCAAAAAGTCAATTTTTTTTTTACAAACTCTCAAGCTGGCTTCCATATCTTATATTAACTATACAGACTTTGCCTGAAAATTCCAGACAACATAAAGTCTAGGATATCCTTAAAAGAATAATTTTTGACCCAGCATTCTTTAGGCTTTAGTATTCATATAATTTTAGCATTTCAGGAATGTCCCAAATGTTAAATGGTTCTGTAAAGAAAGTTCCACCAGCTCCAAATAATGCTCCCAGTGTAATACCAAAAGGAGTTATGAATATTCTTCTCACCCCTAAGCACAATAGGAAAAGAATTTCCACAGCCAGCTCTCCTACTTTGTCTACTTGTTTCTATCAAATCCTAAACAGTTCCCCTCATTATGCAAACACAAAGGAAACACAATAAGGAAAACAAGTGAAAGCCTTTAATCCCCAGAGAAAAATACTAGATAAATGTGGAGTTCTGAAAAGCAAACCTGTTCTCACTACTACTACTACTACTACTACTTATATATTTATGTGAAGATTTATCATGTCAAAATCAAAGACATTACTACAAAATTTCCACAATTTCTCAACTGTGGAACTTCAGCAAACTTTCCTGTCTCAATATATCATAAAACTCTTGCTATCAGCTACAGCATGTTAGAAGTTCAATTGTCCACAGTCAGAGGACTATCAATAGAGACCCTCAATTCCAAATGTGTCCCTCTAGGGCTGGTTGAAACTGATATTTACTGAACTGGGCAAATGCCATAGGCTAAGGAAGAAAAGAGAAGCCAAAAATATTGAGAAAAAAAAAAAAGAAGCAATGAAAAATTTTGGAATAAAGGGAGAAAAGGAAGAGTTACAATTCTTTGGGATCATTTCCTGAGGAAGATAAAATAGTAAATCTCATTGAGCACCTCTAATATCAAAATGCAAAGAAAAGTTGAGAAGAGAGAAAAGGATAAGAGCAAACATTCAAGAATACAAGCTAGCAGGCTGGGTGTGGTGATAAACACCCTGTAATCCCCAGCTCCTGCATAGGACCCTGTAATCCTAGCAATTTGGGAGGCAGGGAAAGGAGGATCACAAGTTTGAGGTCAGCCTCTGCAAATTAGCAAAATCCTGCCTCGAAATAAACAAAGAGAGCTGGGGGTATAGCGGTTCATTTCAAAACTACCTTTAGCTATTTTTCAAATATTTTTTTCTCTCAGACCCTTTTTAATACCCATTTCTTCAGTATCTGTTCCCTTTCATTGTCAGAAACTTCTTTCACTCTGTGACCCTAAATTTTCACTGATCTGAGGACACTGGCACACCTTTTAGTTTTATCATTCAACCATAATTTTAATTGTAAAATGATTTTCATGTGGGTTATGTGTGCATGTATATGATATAAAATAATTTTTTTCTATAAAGAATATCCTCTTCAATGAAATTTAGCAGCTCCTTTCTCCTCATAATGACCCATCAGGTATTCAAATCCACTAATTTCTAATAATCCTATATAACTGTGTCCCTTATATTTATATTTCTTTATGTTTTCTTATATGATAAATTTAATTCACTTTACCAGTGTTTATATTAACTGGTATAATATTACTGATATTTTGAAGTCAAATTAGCCTGTCTTAATGATTCTTTCATTAGAAATGACTTATTAAGCTCTAATACTGGAGAAACATGATGAGTGACCAGCTAAATCTGAACGTTTTACAATCTTCTTAAAATGTTACCACTAATGAACCAAAAAGTCTCCAGTCCAAAATGTCTCACATTAGTGTGAGAAAAATAATAACATCTTGAATGTTAAGGGACTACTTTCTACTTTTTAGCAGTATTTGGGGAATGGCATTTAAAAAAATGGGAAAGAAGATTATCCTCTGGAAATTAAACTCTATAATCATTACATACACAATGGATTAGAGGACACAGACACAAAGGAGAAAAGAATTTTCTTCTCATTTTCAAGAACATAATAGTGATTAACTTTATTTCAAGAATCAAATGTCTGACATCTTAAAGAAACAGAATGGATATCACGCTTCAGTCAATGCCTAACTTTAACTATAAACTGATTTTAAAAATTGACATATCTAAAGAAATATACTGCTGATCAAAAAGGGATTGTATTGAGGATCAGTTCCAAGATGGTGGCCTAGACAGACACAGCATTCCTAGTCTCTCCAGGACTAGGGCTTAAATTACTGGAAACACTGTTTCTCAGCAAGTTTTTAGAGGATACCTGACAGCTGCCTCCATATAGGAACTCCACTCATGTGCCTGCAGGTTCACCAGGCCCCAGCATTTGCACAGGATTCCAGCCACTCACTCCAGTTCAGGGATCTGACCACCTGATTGTCCATGCAAAACCTGCTCCTGCACACTCCACAGGACCTCAGGTGGTCCACCCACACAGGACCCCTAGCCATTGCTCCCACGTGGGGCCCCCAGCTCCTGCACAGGACCCTTGGCTGCTGCTCGTGTGGATCTCCATCTACCAGGGAAAACCTCTCTGTTCATCTACACCTGGGGACATGGGACAGAATCTGGAGACAAACTTTTTGCAAAGCACACCACAAAACTGCATCTCTGAACACTACCACCTGGCCCAGCCCTTCACCCTATCTCTGAAGCAGACAGCTTCCTTATGGGACTCTTGCTTCACCATGTTTGACCTGAGCAGGCAGATACCAGTAACCAACAGACAATTCCACCTACTGGAAGAGAAGGGAAGCAATCCTGTTTATTTACATTGAGACTTTTTTTTTTTTCCTTCTATTCCTTTTCCCCCTCTTTTCTTCCTTTTTCTTCTTTTCTCTCTTGTGCTCTTTTCCTGCTTTCACATCCCTAACATTTGTGAAACCAAGTATTTTTTATGCATTAGGCTACTGTGGATATCAGATTAGTATACTACAGTTGTATTATATAGTCTCATAACTTCCACCTTTACATGTTTTATTTTTCTCAATTTTTATGTCTCCTCATTAGTTGTACTCTATTTTCTTCCTACTTACTGGTCTTCCCCAAATCTCTTTCTCTCTTCTACTCATAGCCAACTTCTTTTGGATTCTTCTTTCATGATTTCTAGGATCTAATAACTATATCCTCATTTCCTACCTCCCTAACATCTCATCCTACACCCCACCCCGTTTCTCTCTAGCCCACCAGCAGAAACTGTAAACCCTTGTGCAAACCTATTTTTTATGTAGTAGATGCTAATTGAACCCATAATTTCTATATATTGTGACTAAGCCATAAATGTATTTAAGAGCTATTAGGAGCTACTTGGTTTGAAACTATAGATTGTTTGTATTGAGATCTGCCAATATTGGCCTCCCCCTTAAAAGAGAGGTATTGGAACCCTGAAGGGAATCTATAAGCCTATAGGATAAAAACTGTAGCACCTCAGATCTGCAGTGCTAGAAGGGAAGATACACAAACAATATGAAAAAATAAGGGAAGAAAGTGCCTCAAACAAACCAAGATACTACATTATTAGAATCCATGGTCAGTACAGCAGAAGAAATGTCAGAGAAGGAGCTCAGGATGTACATAACTAAAATGTTCTGTGAATTAAAAAATGATATAAGAGAGCAAACCCAGGTAGCAAAAGATCATTTTGATAAAGAGCTACACAGGCACATACAGGAAGCAAACAATTACTTCAGTAAGAAGATAGAGATTCTGAAAAAAGAACCAAACAGAAATCCTAAATGAAAGAAACAATAAACCAAATTAAAAACTCAATAGAAAGCATCACCAACAGATTAGATCACTTGGAAGACAGAACCTCAGACAATGAAGGCAAAATATTTACTCTTGAAAACAAAATTTACCACCCAGTGAAGATGGTAAAAAATCATGAACAGAACATGCAAGAATTATGGGATAACATGAAAAGACCAAATTTAAGAATTATTGGGATAGATGAAGACATAGAATTTCTAACCAAAGGAATGAACAATCTATTCAATGAAATAAGACCAGAAAATTCTCCAAACATGAAGAATTAATTGGATAATCAAATACAAGAGGCTTATAGGACACCAAATGTACAAAATCACAACAGATCTACACCAAGGCACATCATAATGAAAATGCCTAGTATTCAGAATAAGGAGAGAATCTTAAAAGCCACAAGAGAAAGGAATCAGATTACACATAGGGGGAAAAATTAGGTCTCTGCAGACTTCTCAACCCAGACCCTTAAAGCTAGAAGAGCTTAGAACAACATATACCAAGCTCTGAAAGAAAATGGATGCCAACCAAGAATCTTATATCCAGCAAAATTAAGTTTTAGATTTGATGATGAAATAAAAACCTTCCAATATAAACAAAAATTAAAAGAATTTACAGCAAGAAAGCCTGCACTACAGAATATTCTTGGCAAAGTATTCCATGAGAAGGAAATGAAAAACAACAATGAAAGCCTGCAAAGGGAGAACTACACTAAAGAACTACACTAAGAAAATTCTTAGAGGTAAATGAAAACTCTGACACAACATATCAAAATCTCTGGGACACCATGAAGAAAAGGCCAATCAAAGGAGAAACCCAGTCAAGTTAAAAACTAAGAATAAACCAAAATGTCTGGGAATACAAACCATGTCTCAATAATAACACTGAATGTCAATGGCCTAAACTCAGCAATTAGAAGACATAGACTGGCAGATTGGATTTTTTAAAAAAGAACCAACAATATGCTGCCTCCCTGGAAATGTATCATTCACATGGACTGTGTAAACAAGCAGGGGTTTCCATTCTCACATCAGATAAAGTGGACTTCAAACCAAAGTTAGTGAAAAGGAATAAAGAAGATCATTTCATACTGCTTAAGGGAATCATACATGAACAAGACATAACAATCTCAAATATCTATGCCTCAAACAATGAGGCAGCCATATATGTCAAACAAACCCTTCTCAACTTCAAGAATCAAATAGACCACAACACAATAGTACTGGGTGACTTTAACACACCTCTCTCACCACTGGAGAGATCTTCCAAATAAAAACTAAAAAAAAATCTATAAAACTCAATAGAACAATCAATAATCTAGACTTAACAGACATATATAGAATATTCCATCCTTCAACAAGAAAATACACTTTTTCTCAGCAGCTAATGAATCATTCTCCAAAATACATCATATGCTCTGCCACAAAGCTAGTTTTAACAAATACAAAAAAATAGAGATATTACCCTGCATTCTATCTGACCATGATGGAAGCAAATTAGAAATTAATGACAGTTTAAAACAAAAGAAGCTAGTTCAACTCCTGGAGACTCTATACTATGCTATTGAATGATGCATGGGTAACAAAAGACATCAAGGAGGAGACAAAAAAAAATTCTTAGAGGTAAATGAAAACTCTGATACAACATATCAAAATCTCTAGGACACCATGAAGGCAGTGCTCAGAGGAAAGTTCATTGCATTAAGCTCATTCATTAAAAGAAGAAAAAGTCAACAAATCAATGACTTGATACTACATCTCAAAGCCCTAGAAAAAGAGGAAAAAACCAACACAAAATAAGTAGAAGACAGGAAAAAATTAGAATCAGGGCTGAAATCAATGAAATTGAAACAAAGGAAAGAATTCAAAAATTGACAAAACAAAAAGCTGGTTCTTTGAAAAAATAAAACTGACAAACCCCTAGCCACCCTAACAAAAAGAAGAAGAGAAAAACCCCAAATTACTAGCATTTGTAATGAAAAAGGAAATATCATGACAGACTCTACTGAAATACAGAGGATAATTAGAAACTATTTTGAAAATCTATACTCTAGTAAAACAGAAAACCCTGAAGAACCAACAAATTTCTAGAAATATATGACCTACCTAAACTGAACCAGGAGGACATTCATGACTTAAACAGATCAATTACAAGCAAGGAAACAGAAGACGCTATCCAGAGCCTTCCAACCAAGAAAAGCTCTAGACCAGACAGATTCTCAGCCAAGTTCTACAAGACCTACAAAGAAGAACTAACTCCAATACTCCTCAAATTATTCCACGAACTAGAAAAGGAAGGAACCCTTCCAAACTCATTCTACAAGGCTAGCATCACCCTGATACCAAAACTAGACAGAGATACATCAAAAAAGGAAAATTTCAGACCAATATCCCTGATGAATCTAGATGGAAAAATTCTCAATACAATTTTAGCAAATCACACACCAAAGCATATTAAAAAAATAGTGCACCATGATCAAGTGGGGTTCATTCCAAGGATGAAAGGTTTGTTCAACATATGGAAATCAATAAACATAATCCATCACATCAATAGACTTAAAGATAAGAATCACATGATTTTATCAATTGATGTAGAGAAAGTGTTTGACAAAATACAGCACCTTTCACATTCAAAACACTAGAAAAACTAGGGATAGTAGGAACATACCTTAACATTGTTAAAGCAATCTAACCTAAACCTAAGGCCAACATCACCCCAAATGGAGAAAAATTGGAAGCATTCCCTCTAAAACCAGGAACAAGACAGGGATGTCCTCTTTCACCACTCATATTCAATTTAGTCCTTGAAACTCTAGCCAGAGCAATTACACAGATGAAAGAAATTAAAAGGATATGAATAGGAAAAGAACTCAAACTATCATCATTTGCCAACAACATGATTCTATACTTGGAGGATCCAAAAAATTCCACCAGAAAACTTCTAGAATCAATAAATAAATTCAGCAAAGTAGCAGGATATAAAATCAACACCAATAAATCAATTGCATTTCTATATATCAGCAATAAATCCTCTGAAAGAGAAATTAAGAAAATTACCTCATTCATAATAGCCTCAAAAAAATAAAATACTTGGGAATCGATCTAACAAGAGCAGTGAAAGACCTCTACAATGAAAATTACAAGACACTAAAGAAAGAAATTAAAGAAGATATTAGAAGATGGGAAGATCTCTCATGCTCTTGGATAGGCAGAATCAATATTGTCAAAATGGCCATACTACCCAAAGCGCTATACAGATTCAATGCAATCTCAATTAAAATCCCAAAGTCATTTCTTGTAGAAATAGAAAAGGCAATCATGAAATTTACTTGGAAAAATAAAAGACCCAGAATAGCCAAAGCAATCCTCAGTAAGAAGAGTGAAGCAGGAGGCACCACAATACCAGACCTTAACTATACTATAAAGCTATAGTAACAAAAACGGCATGGTATTGGCACCAAAATAGACATGTAGATCAATGGTACAGAATAGAAGACACAGAGACTAACCCACATAAATACAGTTATCTCATACTAGACAAAGGTGCTAGACAAAACATACATACATACTAGACAAAAACATACATTGGAGAAAAGATAGCCTCTTCAACAAATGGTGCTGGGAAAACTGGAAATCCATATGCAGCAAATGAAACTAAACCCATATCTCTCACCATGCACAAAACTCAACTCAATGTGGATCAAAGACCTAGGAATTAGACCAAAGACCAATCGCCTAACTGAGGAGAAAGTAGGCCCAAACCTTCATCACATCGGATTAGGCCCAGACTTCCTCAACAAGACTCCTATAGCACAAGAAGTAAAATCAAGAATCAACAAATGGGATGGATTCAAACTAAAAAGCTTCTTCTCAGCAAAAGAAATAATCAATGAAGTGAACAGAGAGCCGACATTCTGGGAACAAATCTTTGCCAAACACACATCCAATAGAGCACTAATCTCCAGGATATATAAAGAACCCAAAAAACTTAACACCAAAAAACTAACAACTCAATCAATAAATGGGCCAAAGAGCTGAACACAAACTTCACAGAAGATGTACAATGCATCAACAGATATATGAAAAATGTTCAACATTTCTAGCAATCAGAGAAATGCAAATCAAAACTACCCTAAGATTTCATCTCACACCAGTCAGAACAGCAATTATCAAGAGTACAAACAACAATATGTGTTGGCAAGGTTGTGGGGGGAAAGGCACGCTCATACATTGCTGGTGGGACTGCAAATTCGTACAACCAATCTGGAAAGCAGTATGGAGATTCCTTAGAAAACTTGGAATGGAACCACCATTTGAGCCTGCTATCCCACTCCTAGGTCTATACCCAGAAGACTTAAAAACAGCGTACTACAGTGCTACAGCCACTTCGATGTTTATAGCAGCACAATTCACAATAGCTAAACTATGGAACTAACCTAGATGCCCTTCAATAGATAACTGGATAAAGAAACTGTGGTATATATACACTAAGGAATATTACTCAGCAATAAAAGAGAATAAAATTATGGCATTTGCAGGTAAATGGATGGAATTAGAGAACATCATGCTAAGTGAAGTAAGCCAATCCCAAAAAACCAAAGGCTGAATGTTCTCTCTGATTAGTGGGTGCTGATATGTAAGGGGAGTAGGGGTGGGGAGCATGGGAGAAATGGAGGCACTCTGTGAGTTTTTAAATGAAGTAAAAACTTGTAAATACCACTCCATAAATAAGATCTTCTTAATGTGAAAAACAAGCAATGAAAAAAGGTAATCACAAAAGTTTATTACATCCATCCAAATACTTTCCAAAAGAACAAAACTTTACATAATACTTTGGAAATACTATAATTCCATTGGTAAGATTTTCTCTATAGAAATGGTAGATGAATCTGATTCTTAACTTTGTGCCATTAAGCATTCAATTTATCCAGGTTCTTTTGTTCTACTTTCATGTTTACTAGACAATCTTCCGGTTATTGTTTGTGTTTCATGTATTAGTCTATCTACAATGAAAGATCATACTGGTTGTGTTAGGTATATTTTGCTCTGCATAATAATTTTTTCTCATTAGAAATTAAAAATGGGTTCTGATTTTACTCTTTAGCTTCATGATCTTGGTAAATGTGAGATACCTATGAAAGACAAATCTGGTCTTAGCATACGTATCTGAAAGGAATTTGAGTTGCAAATAGCAGAATTCATTCTAGCTAATTTAAAGGCAAAGAAATTTGTTCAAGTTTAATAGCTTGTTAAAAAAAATGTCTACAAGGCCCAGAAAATCCAGGTATGAATGCTAATCAGGCAAAAACACCAACCAAGAAAAACTTCCACTACTATCACAGTTGTATTTTAGTGGAAATGCACTACATGCCACTACCTATCATTCAATACTTAATTGTTAGTCATGTTGCATCATAGTTACCAAAACACCTAACAAGAACAAATTAAGGAAGGGAAAGTTAATTTGTGGTTCATGGTTGCAGAGGTATCAATCCATAGACTATTAATTCGATTGCTCTGGGCCCAAAGTGAGGCAGAACATCAAAGCCAAAGGGCACAGCAGAGAGTAACTACTCACCTCATGGCAGCCAAGAAGCCGAAGGAGGAGGTGAAAGGGCCCAAGGAAAGATGAGCCCTTCCAGTTTTTTTCCCATACAAAGATATTGTGCAACATGCCTTTCAGTTTAGTTGGACAGTGTCTTTGATCTCTAAATTCTCTGTACCCAGACATGCCTTAATCCTCCTAAAAGTATGGGTTCCTTTAATTTCCTTATTTTTCCACTTTGCTCATGGGATTGTTCTGGGTTGTGCCTCTGGCTGCAATTGTAGCTGTGGCTGGGTATTTCTTCTTTATTTTATTATATCCAACCTCCCTGATCTGCTTTGAGTATCCAGTATTAAATTCCAGTAAGCCCAGCCTCAGCAACGGCAAGGCACTAAGCAACTCAGTGAGACCCTGTCTCTACATAAAACACAGAAAAATAGGGCTGGGGATATGGCTCAGTGGTCGAGTTCAATCTGAACCCTGAGTTCAATTGAACCCCTGAGTTCAATCTCTAGTACCAAATAAATAAATTTTTTTTAAAAATTCCAGTAAGCCCCCTCCCAATTTTTTTTTTTTTCTTGTTCATCCACCTTGCTGAGAAACTGCCTGTCTTCTTTCTTGGTTTCATGCCACATAGCAGCCAGGAAAGCAACCTTCTGTATTCTACCCTCTTGAAAAACCATTATCAGTTCTTTCAAGATACACTCTGGGCACTTTTATTTAACCAAGTCTTTACCCAAACTTCACTAAAATGAAAATTGAGAACTACAAAAAAGGAATAAAACCATTATAAGATTGATAAGGAGAGTCAATAGCAGTTGAGAGCCTTCTGGAAGATGGAAAGCTGATGGAAGGGTGTTGACATATGAAAACAAAAAGAGAAAGCTGCAATCTAGACTATGTATGACATGAGGAGTCTGCAGAGGAGGTTGGAGTTATTCTGTCCACTGGAATCCAAAGAGGCTCTGGTTGGAGTTGGTGAGATGATACAAGGCAGAATATGAAACAGAGAGAATAATAAACTAAAAATAATTCAAATTAACAAACATTGGGATGAAGATTAGGTGGGGTACAGAGATTCACAGACTAAAAACATTCATATTTCATAAAAGGGAGTAAGTGATAATCTCTAAATACTCAAGGAAAAAAGTGATAAGTATGTAACTTCAAGTTATGGAGTAACCACCAGATGACAGCAGCATAGTTTTAACCATAACATTCTCCTGGGAACACATAATCCAGAAGGTTCTCTCAAGAGAAATTAGAATTATTGATAGTTGTCTAGCACTTAGGTAACTCAGAAACAAGCAAATGAAACAGATACTTAAGATGTTGCCATTTTTGCATAATAAGTTTATGTTTAACTGCCTCAGAAGGACAGACACCTAAGTAATAAAATATTACATAGAAAAATCAATGAAGTGTGGTGACTGAAATCCTTTGAGACCTTATTAATGGTATGGTTGGCTTCAGTTAAATTCAATATAACACATAGCAGACCTGTAGTCATTTATGAAAGGATCTTCCAAATATTAAAATTGTGTTACCCCTAGAAGTTATGCCTTGAAGGAGGAAAAGGGGAGTGAGAATGGCTACCAGGAAATAACTACTACCCCTGGGACACAAAAGACTGACCCTCATCCTAAAGGGAGACAACTTTGGTACTTCATTCTCCAGCCCTCCCCTGGAATCAGGCAAATCCCAGAAAACTTAATGCAACCCATATCTACAGCTTAAAGATTTTTGATAGCCACATTCTTAAAATGTTAACACTTACAAAAAAAAGTTTAATTATTTTAAGCCAATCATTAAAATTATTAAAAATAGGTAAGATTATCTTTAAAACTCTGTTTAAGCCAACATATCCAATATATAGTGTTTCAACATGCAATCAATAAAATATTGTTAATGAGCTATTTTACTTTTTGTCAAACTAAGTTTTTAAAATCCATATGTATTCTACTCATGAAATAGCTCAACTCAGATACCAAATTATATCAGAAATATTTGATCTATATTTAGATTTCATAAAAATTTGCCCAGTTGAACAAAAGCAGATTCACATACCCTTAAAGTTTTCCAATAACTGGATCAAGTATCAGTTTTTAAAGTTTAAGTTACATGTAAATAAAATTAAAAATTAATATCCTCACTCACACTGCCCACATTTCCAGTGCCTAGAACCCACATGAAGCTCATGTTTGCCTTTTGCTCAAAGCAGCTTTTTCTCTACCCTATCCTACTACCCCCACCCCCTTCACGGAATTCACCTGAACAGATTCCCTCAGAGAATCACTTACATAAGAGCCCCATCTCAGATTTTGCTTCACAAGGGCCCAAATTATATAAACTCTAGTCCATTATAATCTCCTCTTGGAGATTTGCAACACAATTTAGCATTTTTAAAAAACTGATAAATGGCCATTATTATTATTATAATAATTCTATTATTAAAAATTTTAATTGAGGGTTTTATAAATTTATTTGACTGCTTTTTACCCCAGAATTTTTAATATTTCTAGGTACACTTATTTTTCAAGTAGCACAATTTGCGGCTGTACTTAAGTATTATTCTCAAGACATTTCAAAGATACTTGGAGCAATCACACTAGCATGACAGCAAAAACAAAGAGAAATACAGATGTACAATGACCAAATAGTCAACAAATATTTCTTTAGTATAACATCATGAAAGGTAATTTCATCTTTGTCAATAAGCAACCAGGTATCTCTAAGGTTATTTTTTTCCTCTAAACTTAAATCTACTCAACTATAGAAGACACATAATAATAGCAGTTATTTCACAGGTTTATAGTGATAATTAAATATCTGTGTTTACCATTGTTATCAACACTTTATACATGTTATATTATTGAGTCACACAAATACTAAGTAATATTATTATAGTTGCTGTCATCAATAACAGAGAGGCACTGTGAAGATATAACCTCTTAGTCTTCTATATATCAATGCAAGATAAATCTTTCTAAAGCACAGAACTAGTTGTGTTACTGTTTGCCTTGAAACCTTCCTAAGGATACCTAACAACTATATCTTACCATTCAAGGACTTACAAGGTGTTTTCCAAATTTATCATTCCAAGTTGATTTCTCATTTGCTTTACATTCATCCTATGCAATGATCAGACTTTTCCTCAATATTGAATGACCAGTTAGAAAAGAATGAATGAACAAAGAGATTGAGAAAAAAGAGCCAAATAGATAAAGAAGAAATCCAAGACTGTGTGGTGCTCCCTTGGTCAAGGAAAAGGAATTTTTAGAATTAAAAATCAACTCTGTCAAATGTGTTTAAGTCAGATTATGCTAGGGATATAAAAGTTTGTAAAGGGGTGATGGAAAATGATGAGTTCAATTCATACATGATGAGTATGAGGTAATACCAAACAGCAAAGTGGAACAAACTAGCAAATGGTTAGAGCAGTGATGTTGACCACAATGCATATCACTACTCACTGGGGAAGAAACAAGTGAAGTTCTAACTAGTACTTGGGTCATTCCCAAGAACGACCATTATGGTAGTGAACTGAGCATGATTATCTATGTGCCAACTTAGAAAAATGACTGAGAATCCTTGGATTCTGGTATTGGAGCTTTATCTGAGAACTAAAAGTTGCCAACATAGCAATTATAATTAAAGTCATGAGGATGAAAGAGCTCCTTAAGGAAAGGGGAGAAGGGGGACAAAGAGCCAAGACCAGTGCTTAAGAAAATCAGTTCGGAAACAAGAGTAAGAAGCCAAAGAAGAAAGTGAAGGAAAATGTGGAGAATAGGAGAATTTAGTGTATAGTCTTAAAGCGAAGGGGGGAAGTTTCAAGGTGAGTAAATAAATGCTAAATGCAGCTCAGAAGAAGAGAATTATATGAAAGTAGGGAAAAGGCAAAGGTTAGGGAAAGGAAAGGTCCTGGGGAATGAGATTGGTCAAATTATATTAGGTGTATGTATGAATATGGTATAATGAATCCCACAATTATGTATAATCATAATGCACCAGTAAGTTGTTTTAAAAAAAACAAATTTTTAAAAACTGTGTGAAGGTAATTGGGTTAAACAATAAATAGGCCAAGAGGTAGAACAGAAAAGATAAAACAGTTAAGAGTATAAGATGAGAGTAAACTAAAAGGAAATAGAATGTTTGCCAATCATCAGGTAGGAGGAAGCCAACATGTGTGAAGAAAGAACCAATAAAAAGGTAGATGAACAAACACATTAGAGGGGGAAAAAGATAACTGTAAAATAAGTCTTTCAAGAGAGGAGAAGAAATAAGCTGAGATGCAGGTAATCATTGGAAAGATTAGCTTTAAAGAGTAAAATGGAACACCACTTCCTCTAAACTGAAAATATAGAAAGAGTCAAGAATAGAAATTCTTAAAGTTTTTATTCCTGACCCTGAGACATTGCCAATAGCTCAATGAACTCTGTAATGCTAAAATGTGCCATACAACAATAATGTTCAGACCTATTTTGTGTGAACAAAAACTTCAAATCACTGTCAGCATTATACCTACTCTTTTACCTTTGCACACAGACTGGCACCACCTCTCTAGCCAAGGAGGAGAGCAAAACCATAGCTAATTTATGCATCACACTTTGATTTCAGATTCTTTTCTAGCTGAGATTTCAGGTCACTTTTTAGTTTCTGGGACTCATCACTTAAAAATCAGTCTGTTAACATGCATTAAATTTTTGCTCCTGTCTTTGAATCATACATCAAAGTATGGTACATGGTTTACAGAATTTCTCACACTTTCAAAATTAGCATTACTATTATTTCTCTAATCAGCCTACTTACATGTCATAGGTTCAGCATATCAAGTGACTAAAATTGGATGGCTGCACATACATATTAAGTACTTCCCACATACCTCATAATTGTCAACAGTGAAAAGCTTGCTAATATCAAATGTATTATTAGAAAAGCCAGAATTATGCTCATATATACATGGAACTCTGGAATTTGACAAAAATGGCACACTAAATCTGTTTTTCAAAGTAGTTATACCAATATATATTCCTAAAAGCAATGCATAAAACACGTTGTTGCTCCAAAATCTAACATATGGTATTGTCATATTTTTTTAATTTTTGCCAATTAAATTGCATAAAATAATACCTCATTTACATACCTATCTCACTAATGTCAAACATCTCTTTATATTTTTATTAGTAGCATGTGTTTACTCATCTATAAAATTATTTTCATGTCCATTTTCCTTTGAATCATTTTTATTTTCTTATTGATATGAGAGTTCTCTATATGTTATTGTTATTAATCCCAGTATCTACAGTCTTCATTTTAAGAATTTTATGTAAAAAATTTCTTCATTTTGATATTTTTGATATAACAAAAAGTATGTCTTTCTATAGTATTTTTTCATATTTAATAAATCTCATTCTGCCCTCAAAGCCTAAAAGTATTCACTCATATTTTTTACTGTTTTTAAATTTTGTTTTTGACATTAAATCCTAAATCTACCTACAGTTGACTATTTCATATAATCATGAGAATCCAAGTGATTAAGACACTGAACAACAGAGAAACAAAAGAATGTAGCAGTTGAGAGAATGAGAAGTTCAGCAAATAATTTTAAACATTTCTTCAGGAAATTGAGGAAATTAAATTAGAGTTCTGGGTCTGCCTGAGAGAACATCTGATAAATGCCCAGTGATTTTAACTGGAACTTTTTTTTTTTTAACTAGAACTTCTTAAGTACTATTCCTAGGAGTAGAGGCTAGCCAGAAATAGACCTGCCTTTCAAAATTCATTCTATGATTTTTCACAATAATGCCCAGCATCCAATTAAAAATTATTCAACATACCAAGAGGTAAGATTATATACTTGAAAATCCAATATAAAAAATAAACATTAGAAACAAACATTGAACATATCAAAATGGAAATTAACTGCAATTGAGGTATTCAAGAAAAATGATGAAAATTTTAGCAAAGGATTAAAATTTGTGAAGAAGTAGAAGGAGAAGGAGAAGAAAAGAAATCTATGAAATGGAAATTCTTGAACCCAAAAATATGATTATTAAAAATAGTATGTTAATAGAAAATTTCCAGATTAACTATCAGTGAAAACCAAACGTAAAATACAGGAACAAAAATAAAAGACATGAGCGACATGGTGAATAAAAACTTAAATATGTAATCATAGTTTAAAAAGATTAAGAGAAAGTGCAAAGAGATATTTAAAGAGAAAATGGTTAAGAATTCTGCGGAATAGATAAGACATTAATCCCCTATCAAGATAAACATCCCCCCCAAAAAAGAACTTCAAATCAAAACAGGTCATAGCATACTACAGTGACACAGCCATTTCAATGTTTATAGCAGCTCAATTCACAATAGCTAAACTGTAGAACCAACCTAGATGCCCTTCGATAGATGACTGGATAAAGAAACTGTGGTATATATACACAATGGAATATTACTCAGCAATAAAAGAATAAAATTATGGCATTTGCAGGTAAATGGATGGAGTTGGAGAATATCATGCTAAGTGAAGTAAGCCAATCTCAGAAAACCAAATGCTGAATGTACTCGTTGATAAGTGGATGATGATCCATAATGTGGGGAAGGACATGGGAACAATGGAGGAACTCTGTTCACAGGGGTATAAGGGGGGAGGGGGCATGGGGACAGTAAAGGCGGTGCAATATGATGGTCATCATAGCCCTAACTTTATGTATGACTCCATGTATGTTGTGATTCTATATCACAACCAGAGAAATGAAATGTTATCCTCTATAAAAAAACAAAAACAAAACCTGAAAACTCAAACCTGGAAATTTTACATCAGAAAAATCTCAGTAGGTTAATGTTAATAAATGGAATGAATGCTTAAAAAAAAAAAAAGGTATTATGTGAGGTGATGGATATGTTAATTACTTTGATTGTGGTAATAATTTCACAATGTATATATGCATCAAAATTTACACTTTATTTGTCAATTATTCCTAGTAAAAAGAGCAATACTATATATATGTAAAGAAGTAACTAAATGATTTTTCTATCTGAAAAAAAAAAAAAAGAGTTGCTTTGTGGCCTAAAATATGGTCTATTTTGGAGAAGTTTCCATGAGCAGCTGAGAAAAGTGTTGTTGGATGTTGTTACTGGATGAAATATTCTATAGATGTCCGTTAAGTCTATTTGATTTAGCCTTACAGTCTATGTCTTTTAACTAAAGAGTTGAGACCATGTGTACATTCAGTATTATAGGGAGATGTTTATTAATTCTTTCCATTTTGATTTATTTCTAATGTTTAATTTTGTCCTGTTTCTCATTTGCCTAATTACGTTTCAAATGAGAAAAAAAAGATCATAATATTAATTTAAAAAAAGATGAAGAGAAAATGTATTAAAATAAGGCAGAGAGAAAAGGTAGAATAACCTCAAAGGAGTAGCAATAAGATTGGTTCTGAAGCTAACTTCTGAAGGGAAACAACAGGATCCAGAAGGTAAAGAACATTTTCAACTTGCTGAAAGGAACTAATTTCCAGATTTGAATTACATACTCAGAAGAAAAACAAGATACAAATGAAAATTGTAGTTTCTAGGGCTGGTAATGATAGAATAAAACATATCTGACTATTCCTCTCACAGATAACAGACAAAATACATAAAACAACCAGTTGAAGGCACCTGATGACCAAAAGCAAGCAGAAACTAGAAAGTACTAGACTTTTGAAAGAAGAAAAACATATTGATTGAGAGTTCATATATTTGGCATTTCCTCTGAAGACAGTGTGACAGCATAAGACAGAACTCAGGTAGAAAGCCACAATCTTACTGATTTGAAATGTCACAGGACAGAGTTTGGGGAACCACAGAGCAAGTGGATAATGAGAGTGAAAATCTCACAAATGAGGAAACCACAGATTAAGGGTGTCCTACACATGAAGTTTCCTATATTCCATAACTAACCCCTGCAGGCACTGAGGCAATGCCAAACACCCAGTAGAAAGCAATACTTATAAGTCCAAAAAGAAAAAAGCTAAAATAGAGCTTGATGTTTGAATTCCATGTGTTAGAATGGCTTGGTAAACATATCATCCTTTGAAACTCCACAAAGTCCACAATATAGAAGTAAAGAAGACTATGTCACCAGGGCTAAGAATTGTGTTAGACTAAAGACAAAACCAAACTAGAGTCAACTTTTTTAAAAGGCTGTACAAATCCTGGTGACTGGCACTGACTTAACCACCTGCTGAAGAATCCATAATCTCTACAATCTACTTTTCATACTGTTAAGTATATAATCAAACATTACTAGTCATACTAAGGAATGAAGAAATGTGACCCACAGTCAAGGAAAAAAATCAGTCAATAGAAATAAAATCCAGATGACTATGATAAGTGTAAATAAGGAGTTAACAAATAAGGAGTTTAAAGCAAATATTATACTTCAAATATATAACTAAAGCTACTAAAGGCAATAAAACAACAACCAAAAAAACCCCGAATCTTGGAGTAGGGCCATGTAAATTACACTTTGTTTTTATTAGAAGGAGAAAATTTCTATATTAGTCTCAAAATCCTTCTTGAAAATAAGTCATGTCCAGAGTTCCTGTGAACCGGCAGGAGCCACATAGGACCCAAGTCCACCTGAAGGAACCTCCACCAGTGTCCAGCAAAAGGGAGACCAGGGACTGCTACCTCGAGCCACTGAGGAGCCCAAACTCAGGGTAAGAGTCCCCACAGAGACCCTAGAGTGGCGCAGCCCCACCCAAGGGCAGCCTGGGCCTGCCCCAGTTCTGCTCCAGAGTTCCTGGGGACCGGCAGGAGCTGCAGAGGGCCCTGATCTGCCTGCAGGAAACTCCACGGTTGTCCAGCCAAAGGGAGGCCAGAAACTGCTACTTCTAGCCACTGAGGAGCCCAAATTCAGGGCAAGAGTCACTCCAGAGACACCAGCGCGAGGCAGCCCTGTCCAAGGGCAGCCTGAGTCTGCCCCAGTTCCACTCCAGAGTTCCTGGGGTTTGGCAGGAGCTAAAGAGGGCCCAGATCTACCCTCAGGAAACTCCACGGGTGTCCAACTAAGGGTTGACCAGAGTCTGATTGCTACCAGCCACAGAGGAAGGCACACCCAGGGTAAGAGTGGCCTCCAGAGACCCCAGCGTGAAGAGGCCCCACCCTACTGTGCTCTGGGCCCGCCTCAGTTCCGCTCCAGAGTTCCAGTGGTCAGGCAAACAGAAAGCCCAAAACCACCCTTAGGGAATGTCAGGGTGCCCAGCTGAAGGCAGACCAGAGCCTGCTAGCCTCTAGCCCCAGGGCAGCTCACGCTCACTGTAAGGGTGAGCTTACACAGACTCTCCAGCTTGTGACTCTGCCTAAGTGAGACCTGAGTCTGCCTCTAGTTCCGCTCCAGAGTTCCTGTTCACCAGCAGCAGTGCAAGAGAGGGGCAAAACAGCCCTCAGGGGCCACCTCAGGAGCCCAGCCAAGGCCACTCCCACTGCCCTCTAGAGGTACGTCCACTACCTCTGCCACCAATTTAGTGGCAATAGTGCCCATCTGGGGATGCTGGGAGAACAGAAGTAGCTCCAAGGTGAGACACGGGTAATCTGAAGTGTCAATACAAGATTAAAGGATAGAAGTCGCAATACCTCAGATTGGTATTTCAATAAAAGAAGATACACAATCAACATGAAAAAACAAGGGAAGAAAGTGCTCCAAATAAGCCTGGATACCACTGTAACAGAATCCATTGACAGCACAGTTGATGAAATATCAGAGAAAGAATTAAGAATGTACATAATTAAAATGATCAGCGAACTAAAGAATGACATAAGTGAACAATTACAGGCAAAAATTGATCAATCCAACAAAGAAATAGGAGAGCAAATAAAAGCAACCATAGATCATTCCAACAAAGAGATAAGAGAGCAATTACAAGTAGCAAAAGATTACTTTAAGAGCTAGAGATCATGAAAAAAAAAGTCAGAAATTCTTGAAATGAAGGAAACAATTAACCAAATAAAAAACACAATAGAAAGCATCACCAGCAGACTAGATCACCTGGAAGACAGAACCTCAAATAATGAAGACAAGATACACAATCTTGAAAATAAATTTGACCATACAGTGAAGACGGTAAAAACTCATGATCAGAACATACAAGAAATATGGAACAGCATCAAAAGACCAAATCTAAGATTTATTGGAATAGAAGAAGGTGCAGTATTTCAAACCAAAGGAATACACAATCTCTTCAATGAAATAATATCAGAAAATTTCCCAAGTATGAAAAATGAAATGGAAAATCAAATACAAGAAGCTTACAGGACACCAAACGTACAAAATTTCAACAGATCTACACCAAGGCACATTATAATGAAAATGCCCAACATACAGAATTAGGATAGAATTTTAAAGGCCAGACAAGAGAAGAAGCAGATTACATATAAGGGGAGACCAATTCGAATTTCAGCAGATTTTTCAACCCAGACACTAAAAGCCAGGAGATCATGGAATAACATATTCCAAGCCCTGAAAGACAATGGATGCCAACCAAGAATCCTATATCCAGCAAAACTGACCCTCAGATTTGATGAAGAAATAAAAACCTTCCATGATAAACAAAAGTTAAAAGAATTTATAGCAAGAAAGCCTGCACTACACAGCATTCTTGGCAAAATATTCCATGAGGAGGAAATGATAACCAACAATGGAAATTTACAAAGAGAAGAACTACACTAGAAGAAAGACCATTCAAAAGAGAAAACAAT
>PVHX01004389.1:82279-126635 GCA_004024805.1 Geosciurus inauris
ACTGGATTAAAAAACAAGACCCAACAATATGCTGTCTTCAAGAGACTCATCTCACAGGAAAAGACATCCACAGACTGAAAGTGAAAGGCTGGGGAAAAACATATCACTCACATGGACCCCGCAAACAAGCAGGAGTTTCCATCCTCATATCAAATAAAGTGGACTTCAAAGCAAAGATGGTGAAAAGAGATAAAGAAGGTCATTTCATACTTCTTAAGGGAATCATACATCAGCAAGACATAACAATCATAAATATCTATGCCCCAAATAATGGAGCTTCTATATATATCAAACAAATCCTTCTCAAATACAAGAATCAGATAGACCACAACACAATAATACTTGGAGAATTTAACAGAGCTCTTTCACCATTGGATAGATCTTCCAAACAAAAACTTAATAAAGAAACCATAGATCTCAATGAAACTATCAATAATTTAGACTTAACAGACATATATAGAGTGTTCCATCCATCAACGAGTGAATACACTTTTTTCTCAGCAGCACATGGATCCTTCTCCAAAATAGATCATATGTTATGTCACAAAGCCAGTCTCAGCAAATACAAAAAAACAGAGATACTACCCTGCATCCTAACTGACCACAATGGAATAAAATTACAAAACAATGACAGATTAAAAAGCAGTAATTATTCCTTCACCTGGAAACTAAATAATATGCTATTGAATGATTCATGGATAACAGAAGATATCAAGGAAGAGATAAAAAAAAATTCTTAGAGGCAAATGAAAACTCCGATACAACATATCAAAATCTTTGAGATGACATGAAGGCAGTGCTAAGAGGAAAGTTCATAGCACTAAACTCATTCATTAGAAGAAGTAAAAGTCAACAAATAAATGAATTGACTCTTTGTCTCAAAGCCTTAGAAAAGGAAGAAAAAATTAACACCCAAAGAACTAGAAGACAGGAAATAATCAAAATCAGGGCTGAAATCAATGAAACTGAAACAAAAGAAACAATTCAAAAAATTGACAAAACAAAAAGCTGGTTCTTTGAAAAAATAAACAAAATTGACAAACCCTTAGCCACCCTAACGAAAAGGAGGAGAGAGAAAACCCAAATTACTAAAATTCGAGATGAAAAAGGAAGTATCACAACAGACACTACTGAAATACAGAGGATAATTAGAAACTATTTTGAAAATTTATACTCCAGTAAAATAGAAAACCCTGAAGACACCGACAAATTTCTAGAGGCATATGACCTACCCAAACTGAACCAAGAGGACATACACAACTTAAACAGATCAATTTCAAGCAAGGAAATAGAAGAGGCCATCAAGAGCCTGCCCACCAAGAAAAGCCCAGGTCCAGATGGATTCTCAGCTGAGTTCTACAAGACTTTCACAGAAGAATTAATACCAATTCTTCTCAAACTATTTCATGAAATAGAAAAGGAGGGAACCCTTCCAAATTCATTCTATGAGGCAAGTATCACCCTGATTCCAAAACCAGACAGAGATACATCAAAGAAAGAAAACTTCAGACCAATATCCCTGATGAACATAGATGCAAAAATTCTCAATAAAATTCTGGCAAATTGTATACAAAAACATATCAAAAAAATAGTGCACCATAATCAAGTGGGGTTCATTCCAGGGATGCAAGGTTGGTTCAACATATGGAAACCAATTAATGTAATATACTACATCAATAGACTTAAAGATAAGAATCATATGATTTTATCAATCGATGCAGAGAAGGCATTTGACAAAATACAACACCGTTTTATGCTCAAAACACTAGAAAAACTTGGGATAGAAGGAACATGCCTCAACTTTGTAAAAGCTATCTATGCTAAACCCAAGGCCAACATCATCCTAAATGGACAAAAATTGGAATCACTCCCTCTGAAAACAGGAACTAGACAGGGATGCCCTCTCTCACCACTGCTATTCAACATAGTCCTTGAAACACTAGCCAGAGCAATTAGACAGACAAAAGAAATTAAAGGGATACAAATCAGAAAAGAAGAATTCAAACTATCATTATTTGTGGACGACATGATTCTATACTTAGAGGATACAAAAAATTCTACCAGAAAACATTTAGAACTAATAAATGAATTCAGCAAAGTAGCAAGATATAAAATCAAGACCCACAAATCAATTTCATTTCTATACATCAGTGATAAACCCTCTGAAAGAGAAATTAGGAAAACTATCCCATTCACAATAGCCTCAAAAAAATAAAATACTTGGGAATCAATTTAACAAAAGAGGTGAAAGACCTCTACAATGCAAACTACAAGACACTGAAGAAAGAAATTGAAGAAGACCTTAGAAGATGGAATAACCTCCCATGCTCCTGGATAGGCAGAATCAATATTGTCAAAATGCCCATACTTCCCAAAGCGATATATAGATTCAATGCAATCTCAATTAAAATCCTAATGTCATTCCTTATAGAAATAGAAAAGGCAATCATGAAATTCATTTGGAACAATAAGAGACCCATAATAGCCAAAGCAATCCTTAGCAAGAAGAATGAAGCAGGAGGCAGCACAATACCTGACCTCAGATTATACTACAAAGCTATAGTAACAAAAACAGCATGGTACTGGCACCAAAATAGACATGTAGACCAATGGTATAGAACAGAAGACACAGAGACAAACCCACTTACATACAGTTACCTTATAGTAGATAAAGGAGCCAAACACATACACTGGAGAAAAGACAGACTCTTCAACAAATGGTGCTGGGAAAACTGGAAATCCATATGCAGCAAAATAAAATTAAACCCCTATCTCTCACCAGGCACAAAATTCAACTCAAAGTGGATCAAGGACCTAGGAATCAGACCAGAGACCCAACACCTAATAGAAGAAAAAATAGGCCCAAATCTTCATCATGTCAGATTAGGACCATACTTCCTTAACAAGACTCCTATAGCACAAGAAGTAAAATCAAGAATCAACAAATGGGATGGATTCAAACTAAAAAGCTTCTTCTCAGCAAAAGAAATAATCAATTAAGTGAACAGTGAGCCAACATGCTGGGAACAAATCTTTGCCACACACACATCCAATAGAGCACTAATCTCCAGGATATATAAAGAACTCAAAAAACTTAACACCAAAAAATCAAACAACCCAATCAACACATGGGCTAAGGAACTGAATAGAAATTTCTCAGAAGATATTCATTCATTAAACAAATACATGAAGAAATGTTCAACATCTCTAGCAATTAGAGAAATGCAAATCAAAACTACCCTAAGATTCCATCTCACGCCAGTCAGAATGGCAATTATCAAGAATACAAACAACAATAAGTGTTGGCGAGCTTGTGGGGGAAAAGGCACGCTCATACATTGCTGGTGCGACTGAAAATTGGTACAGCCAATCTGGAAAGCAGTATGGAGATTCCTTAGAAAACTTGGAATGGAACCACCATTTGAGCCTGCTATCCCACTCCTAGGTCTATACCCAGAAGACTTAATAACAGCGTACTACAGTGCTGCAGCCACTTCAATGTTTATAGCAGCTCAATTCACAATAGCTAAACTGTGGAACCAACCTAGATGCCCTTCAATAGATGACTGGATAAAGAAACTGTGGTATATATACACAATGGAATATTACTCAGCAATAAGACAGAATAAAATTATGGCATTTGCAGGTAAATGGATGGAGTTGGAGAATATCATGCTAAGTGAAGTAAGGCAATCTCAGAAAACCAAATGCCGAATGTACTCAGTGATAAGTGGATGCTGATCCATAATGTGGGGAAGGTCATGGGAACAATGGTGGATCTCTGGTCACAGGGGTGTAAGGGGGGAGGGGCATGGGGACAGCAAAGGTGGTGGAATATGATGGTCATAATAACCCTAACTTTATGTATGACTGCATATATGTTGTGATTCTATACAACTTACAACTAGAGAATTGATATGTTATCCTCTATCTATGTACAATGAATCAATTTGCACTGTTAACATGTAAGCTTAAATAAAACAAATTAAAAAAAGAAAATAAGTCAATAAATAAATAAATAAAACTATCCTCTACTTCCAATATCTTTTTACTTTTCCAATTTAAACTTATTCTCTGCTCTCATTAGTCCTTCACATTATGCCACTGAAAAAAGTCCTTTGAAAAGGGAGAACAGGAAAATATTTGAAACATGTTTCTAGGAATACAGAGTTAATTGGATCAGAATCCATTCTCCTAAAACTTCAGCTCCACCACTGAACTCAAATTCCTTCTAAGTTTTTGGGAACAATGTTCTCGCTGTCACTATCTCTGCTTTCCATAGAATAAGCATTGCCAATCCTCAAATTCCAGAACCTTATTCCATTTCACTGCTTTCCTCCCACACTGAAGTGGCAGTTCAATCTGGCAGTTTGTCAAAAGAATGAGAGTACAAAGCACTTGTTGATCTTTAACCAAATGTATCTGTTATGTATGCAGCATATGACATGTATGTGTATTTCATACATTATAATTGAACATGAGGAAGAATTTACTGCATATTCCTAGAATCCAAAGTTCTCTGAAGATGTATTTTTAAAACAATTTACTTTTATGGGCTAAAATGGTTGATCTATTTTAAAAACAAAAGCAAATACCATCAAGACAATTATTGTTCCCTTCTAAAAATGACTAATATCTTACATATTCATTATCAGACAGTGCATGCACACACACTGCACCTAGCAAAAAAAAAAAATATATATATATATATATCCTTTTTAACAAATAGGAAAACTGGGTGTTCATATGTAGAAGAATAAAACTACATCCCTATCACCCTACACAAAAGTCAACTCAGAATGGATCAAGTACCTAGGAATTGCACCAGAAAATTTGCAACTGCTAGAAGAAAACATTCAATCAACACTCCAACATACTGCCACAGGCATTGACTTCCTTAATAATATCCCTAAAGCTCAGGAAATAAAACCAAGAATCAATAAGTAGGATGACATCAAATTTTAAAACTTCTGCACAGTAAAGATACAGTTAAAATTATGAAGAGACTGCCTACAGAATGGGAGAAAATCTTCTGAAAATCCCAGCTTCTCTTTCAACAGTGGATAAATGTCCAAAATATACAAAAAACTAAAATTTACCACCAAAAAATGAATAACCCAATCAATAAATGAGCTAATGAACAAAAGACATTTTTCAAAAGAAGAAATACAAATAGCCAACAAACATATGAAAAAAATGTTCAATATCCTTAGCAAACAGGAAAATTAAAATCAAAACTATACTGAGGGGGAAAAAAAACTATACTGAGGAGCTGAGAGTGGTAGCACATGCCTATAATCCCAGACAGTCTGAAGACTGAGGAAGGAAGATCACAAGTTTGAGGCCAACCTCTGTAAATTAGCAAGACCCTTTCTCAAAATAAAAAGAGCTGGAGTGTAGCTCAGTAGTAGAGCACCCAGTAACATGCACATGCGCACACACACACACACACACACACACACACACAAATCTATAATGAGATTTGAAATTTCATCTCACTCCAGTTAGAACAGCAATCATCAAGAACACAAAGAAATGCTAGTGAGGATGCAGAGGGTAGCAACAGCACCATTGTTGGTGGGACTGTAAATTAGTACAACCAAAATGGAAGTAGGGTATTCTACCCCCTTGGTATTTATCCAAAAGAACTAAAATCAGCATACTATAGTGATACATGGTACCAATGTTTATAGTAAGAGCAATTCACAATACTCAAGTTATACAATCAGCCTAAGCGTCCTTCAACAAACAGATAAAGAAAATGTGGTATATGTACACAATGGAGCTTTACTCAACCATGAAGAATAAAATTATGTAATTCACTGGTAAGTAGCTGGAACTAGAGAACATCATGCTAAGTGAAGTAAGTCAGACTCAGAAAGTCAAGGGTCAGATGTTTTCTCTCATATGTGAAAGCGAGAGAAAAATAAAAGGGGGCGGGGGCATCTCACAAAAATAGAAAGGAAACCAATAAGCAGAAAGAGATTGAGAGGAAGGGAGAAGGGGAGGGCAGAGAGAAGTACTGGGGAATAAAATTGACCAGAGTATGCTATGTCCATGGCTGCATGTACTACAGTGAATCCTACTTTTATGTATAGTTACAATGCACTAATTAAAAGAAGAATAGAAGGGAGACCAATAGAATAGAGGAAGGGGATCAGAGACCGGAGAAGGAGAAGCAAAGGGAAGGTACTACAGAATGAGATTGATTAAATTATGTTATATGCATATATGAATATGTCTAAGTGAATTCTACTGTTATGTATAATTATAATGCACCAATAATATCCATTTTAAAATCCATCAGTAGAGGATTACAGATCTTAGAAAATTTATATTATCACAAGATATGAAAAGTTTGAATAAATCTTTATTAACTAATATTAATTTATCTGGAACATGAGTTATACCTAGTTTATTCAAAGTATTTTTTTTAATTTAGTTATTTTATTTAAATGCATTTCAAGTCATAGTACATAACCAGAGCTCAGTTTTTCCATTTCTCTGGTTGCAAACCAGATAAAGTCTTTTTTAAAGTTGAGTAAACCTAAACCTCCAGAAAATCAAAAAATAAAAAATGTAATTCGGAAGCATTCATATCTGAAGCTTCTGTCTCCTAACTGTTTATAAGAAGTTCTATAATTTATTTGTGTATGGGCAAATATGTCAGGCAGAAGTTGTCTGCAGGGACTGAACAACTAAGGAGAAGAGCCAGGACTGGGACACTGAGCCTTGGAGCTGTCTAATGAGCCACTCTGCCTCCCACAGCTAGCACTTCACAGCTCTGTGAAAGACTAATAAACTCAAGCCAACAAAAACAACACTCACAAATCTAAGTCAGTAACTAACACCCTAAGGATATGCAGTTTGCTTCTGACCAGGACTGGAACACTTACTTTCTTTGCGAACTTCCTGGAGTGCAGCAGTGAGCTCTTCCTTTAAAACAGTGGCTTCCTGGGCAATCTTCTCTCCCTTGTCTAATAAATTCCAAGTTGCTTCCTCTACAGAAGCTAGGAGGACTCTGGCTCTTTTTGAACGTCCTTTTTTCCTGTTGGAAGGATTCTGGGGACAATTTACAAGTGTGGTAACCTGAAATTGGAAAAAGACAAGTAACTGATGAGACAACATATGAGAACAGTCTTGAGACATTATAACCCAGAAGAAAAGTATTTCACAGTGAAGTGATTCATTCCCAGTACTCTGGATACATCCCCAGACATCAAGTCATGGCATCAAAGGAGCATATCAGCTGAAGATACAAATGGAAGAAGAGAGAGCTCTAGATATTGAATCTCTTCAATTTTACTATTGAAAGAATGATTGAGATGACTATGTGCATGTATGTGGGTTGTTTTAATTAATAACTGCATCTGGAAAAAATATACAGTCTAGATAAAGCAGTCAAAAGCAGGAAAAGTAAAAAATTGTCTCAAAATTATCAAATTATAAAATAATCTACATATAACTTTGTAACCAGCAACCTATATTGAGGGAATCAAAATTAACAATTAGGTAAGTAGTAGACTGTTTAGGCTAAGAATAGAAGTTATTGACATTGAGTGAAAAAAACAGTCTGAAATATACAAAGCAGTGGTTACCTCAGAGGTATAAAGCCCAAATCTCCATTATGATCTTTCTTGCCCTTTGCAACCTCTCTAATCTCTCTCCTACATTCTCCTCTATCTCACTGGGCCTCTCCAACAGGTCCTACTCAAAGTCCCCTATGAAGATGGTTTTCCTTACCACCCCCATTATCACTTTCTCACACTCTATCCCCTTACTCAATTTTGTTTCTCCCAAAATGTTAGTTGGCGGGGCTGGGACTATGGCTCAGCCGTACAGCGCTTGCCTACCATGCGTGAAGCACTGGGTTCGATCTTCAGCACCACATAAAAATAAAAATAAAGATATTCTGTCTGTCCACAACTAAAAAATAAATATTAAAAAAACTGTTAGTTGGCTAGGTAGACATGAGCAAGGGAGATAAGGAAAAGACATTTAGGCTGTGCTCCCAGTAGCAACCAAGTGGCCATTCTTACAGTCACAGTTCCCTGTCAATCTGGAGAAAATGGATTCACTGGAAAATTTTCCAACATGACTAAATTTGTGCAGGTGCACTAAGCCATGGCAGGAAACCACAATACCTTCCCCAAACACATAATTCATGAGAAGGGAGGTTTTCTGACCCAATATAAAAACATGCCACGTGAAAGCCCCAAGATAGTGTCCTCTATTGAAGACACTCCACTGCATGTTGGAGGCATACTTCCATTTCACTAAATAAACCCTTGGTGCTTTTCTAATTGTGTCTCTGGACTGAAATCTTTCTTTCAAAAAGACAATAATTGAGGAAAACTTCTATCTGGTAACAAAAACATTTACTAAGCTTGACATTTTTTGTTTATATGTTTATTGTATAAACAAAATGTACTATGAATGTAAATACTAAAAATGTATACTAAAAAATGTAAACTCCATGAAAGCACAAAACATATTTTGTTCTCCAGCACCCAGAAAATGTACAAAATAGGTGTTCAATAGGGCTGGGATTGTGTCTCAGTGGTAGAGCGCTTGCCTCGCATGCATAAGGCACTGGGTTCAATCCTCAGCATCACATAAAAATAAAAATAAAATAAAGATATTGTGTCCATCTACAACTAAAAAAAATTTTTTTAAGTAGGTGTTCAATAAATACTATACAAAATGGCTTAATGAACTGAGTAGAGGGACATTTTAATGTCTATATTTTGAATTGCCTGAATGTGTAAATAATAAACTCATATTGCTTATGTAAGTTTATTTAAAATATAAAACAAGTTCCTAACCACAAAAAATAAGTATGTGAGGTATAAGTATATACTGATGTTAATTGGCTTGATTTAATTATTACATAATGTATACATGTATCAAAACATCAAAGTGTATACCATAAATGTAAACAATTTTTATTTGTTAATTAAACCCTAATAAAGTTTTGAGGGAGAAGGAAATGAATCTTAACAAAAATAAAAACAAAGGCATGATAAAAGCTTATTTGGAAATGAAAACTAAGCATTTATATTTGAAAACAAAAACCTTACACCAAATTGCTTTATGAAAAATATCCATTCTTTCCATTTTTTAATTAAAACTTAGATTCTAATAGCAAACTTTGGGTAAAATTTTTATAAGCAAAGCTTGAAAATCTCCATCATAAAGGAAAGGGCAGGGGCCTTGTATCCAGTATCTAAATTAGAAGACCTGAAACTCCTACTGAAATCAAGCTTCCAATAAGAAGTTAGTGAGGTGATGGCTGTTAATTAGCTTGATTTAATCTTTCTACATTGTATGCACAGATCAAAAACATCATTGTATCCCTTAAATATGCACAATTATTTGTCAATTAAAAATAAGAAAGAGGTGGGGAGGGAGTGAGGGAGGGAAGAAGGGAGGAAGACTCCTGCATCTCATCAAATAGCTGAAGTTTATGATAATCACGCACCATATCTTTAACAACTATACAAAACTCTTCATGTTTTGCAGCCCCTAAAAATTTTGCTTGTTTTTTCTTATGGAGCATTATATACGTGTTTATTTAGATATTTGGATCTATTGTTCAGCTACAAACTAAGAACTTTTAAGCTATGGAGGAAATATGTACATGAACATTTTTGTCTGACCTTCTATTCACCTGCCCTTGTCCAAAGATCCTCTGTTTTCTTCTAATGTCCTTTATTCCAGTGTTCATGACCCACAGTGGAATGTCTTGTGGCAAGTCTTTGTTTCCTTGCTCATTCGGTAAAAACAACCACATTATCTTATAAAATTGTGCAAAGGTTAAATAAGGTAATGCATTTTAAAAATGCATAACGTGACACAATATTAGTTGATATTTAGTGTGTATTTCCTAGTCTCTTCCCCACGTGGATACATAAAGTTATGAGAGTCTTCCTCAAATGTTTTCTCTGGGCCTAATCTTGTCTTGCTCCTGGAGCCACCCCACAGAAAAGATGATGAAGGCAGCTAACAAAGCACATTCTATATGCTTTACAAGTAGCTAAATAGAGTCATGGGTCTTCATCATGGCTCATATAAGGATTATAATGAGCCTGATTTATTACATGGGCTTTCCCAAAGTCCAAAAGGCAATTATCCCACTAATGTCACTCTAATTTACATAGCAAGAGTTAAAAGATACTTGTCGAGATTAAGACAAACTATAACACCTATTTTAAAACTTTTGTTTAAAATGAAGAATAACTATCATTGTCTGAAATGTTCCTCCTGAATGTATTTTAAGTGCCACAATTCATGATGCTTCCCACTGCACATTCTTCCTCTATTGTTTGGATCCTCCATGCACCAAATGTTTTCCACTGAATAGCTTGGGCTTTGAAATTAAAATGAGCATTCCAGAAATGCTTTGTTCCTTATAATAAATGCCAGAGAAGTAAGAAATGTGAGGAAAAATGCATAAGAACATTCCACTTCCATTTAAAAGCAAATGGAATTGCAACTGATAAATTATTCACTTGTTTGAATCTATATCTTCTTTTAAAATACCCCAATATATTCATTTAATATTGACTAAAGTTTAGTGACATTCTCAAAGAGTCATTTTATTTCAGAAAGTAAATATGACTTAGCAATTCTGTGGGTAAAAAGAAATCTGAAGTTTTTTTTTCACCCCAACTCACCTAAGGAATATAACCTACTCCCATCAGTGACTGTGACTCATTATAGCAGATGATTCTCACCAAGGAGGTGGGGGTGCATGTGTTATTTGAAAAGGTCTCCCATCTCTGAAGGAATACCAGCAACCAGTAAAATTAGCTTTCAAGTTATTCTGTAAAATAATTTGTTTCCTCATTTTCTTTTTCAGCACAAAATCAGTTCTATTTTTATAAAGAACTTAAAACTTTAGTTGGAACTTGTAGCAGAGATGATTCTAATGTGGAACCCAAGCTTATGGTTGACTAAATTTACATTATTGATACACACCCTTTCCATCCTCCCCACCCCCCCACCCCACCCCCACCCGCCTCTTTTTGGAACTTTAAGGTCCTTCTCACGTGGGGGGAGTGGGTATCTCCAGGCTTGAAGATTTGGAGGAGTTAGGCTTGCTCACTTTCCTTTAGTCAGTAAATCTGTCCTAGGCTACAAAGACAAACCTTCATCAAAGATACAGGAAGGAGCTCCTGTTGAAATGGTCATAAATTAGAGGTTTCAAGTAATGCCAAAAAAAAAAAAGGAAAAATTCCTACCTTATTAATTCCTCAAGTTTAAAATTCCATAAAACCAGGTATATCTTAAATGGCAAATGATATTTATATATTAAAATGTATAGAGTACAAAGAAAGCTTTTTGTAATCTTTCTAAATTCAGGTGGGTTACTCTAGATGCTCCAAAGATACTGAAATTTAAATTGATATGCTTAGTGAACCAAGCTTTCAGCTGATATTATATAGAGCCATGGTAGCACACAACAGGAACACTGCAGGATATGATATGAGGTTATGATTTACTTTCATTTGTTGCATCATTGCAAGAATTGATTTAGCATCTCAGACACTAGCTTTGGTAGAAAGCTTTTAATGCCAACTTGGATAATACATTTACATTCTATAACCATGTCCTTTCCCAACCTAATTTTTTCTTTTAATTCTACTATCATTATGATATTGAGTTCATATTAACAGTTATCTTTTCTTGTTTATGAGCTAAAACACTTTGAATTTTAACCTTCTTCCAATAGCTCAGGGAGCCTTCAGGGCTGCTTTTGTTCCCCTGAGTTAATTTTAATTTATGAAATAAAATATAAGACATTTAAGCCATTTTAATTAGCTACTACTTTAACAGGGTTCTGAAAGAAATTAGAAGAGCAGAAAAAATAAAGTTGTAGACAAAACCAGTGATCTGTCAAAGTAAAAGGTATATCATTCCATTCTGGGGAGAAGATGGAGATATCCATTCTTTAAACCATTGATAATTGTACCTGTTCCTTACTTCCTATCCCAAGTAATCCTTACTAACAAAAATACTAGGGAAAATCAAAGGATTTTTGAACCCAG
This sequence comes from Geosciurus inauris, assembly GCA_004024805.1. NCBI lineage: Eukaryota > Metazoa > Chordata > Mammalia > Rodentia > Sciuridae > Geosciurus > Geosciurus inauris. The sequence continues at coordinate 94,330 of PVHX01004389.1, forward strand.
CAAAAGCATACTTCTAGATTATCATTCAACAGTCCCCCAAAACTAACCACAATCTTCTTTTTAGTTCATCTCAAGCCAATAAACATTTTTTGAGCGCATACTGTGTTCGAAACAATAACCCAAGGCAGTAAGGAAATAAATATGAGTAAGTTCCAGGATGATAATATGAGAAATACACAACTAGATGCAATATAAAATGCAGAATAATAACTGATTACACTGAAATAAACACAAAAAAAAAGTGCTTGTGAATGCAAACATTCAAAAGGATTAACTAGGCCTTCCAAGAAGAGTCCCCTAAAGACTAACAGTTTTCTAGTGGGAGAAACAGGAGGATGAGCCAGGTGAAGGAAACCATGTACAAGGGGCAGAGATGGGGATCTTTTTTGTCTAAAAAAATTGCAGAATCAACTAAAAAAATATTTAAAAAAAAAAAAGGGCTGGGGTTGTGACTCAGTGGTAGAATGCTTGCCTCATATGTGTGAGGCACTGGGTTCAATTCTCAGCACCACATAAAAATAAATGAACAAAATAAAGGTCCATCAACAACTAAAAATATATTTTAAAAAAATTGCAGAGTCAAGTGTGACAGACTATAGGGTAAAAACAGGAGGAAAGCAGGTGAGAAACAAGGCTAGGCAGTAGGGTTCAGCTTAAGTAAGAAAAGTTTTTAAAGCCAAGGAAAGAGTTAATGTTTAATTCAATAGACACTTTAACACAGCACGCCCAAAGTAGAAGCCTTCCACCAACCAAACTGTTCTCCATCTGTATTTCTTACCTCAGAGACTGGCATATCTAGTCTGAGGCAGAAACTCAGGTCATCTGGGCTACTCCCTCTCTCTTATCCTCCTCTCCAAGTCTTTGTCATCCATGACATAAAAATGGTGTCTCAATCTCAGCCCTGTCCAGCAATCTATTCTAATAAAAATCATGCCCAACAATTCTGCTTCCCATTTAATCTTCTAAGAAGAGTCTTTGAGGAGGTCTCAATGCTTCTACAACAGTTCCACACTCCACAAGAGGCATCTGTTAAATACAAATCTGACATACCTGCAACCAGATTAAAAACCTCCAATAGCCAGCTACATGCTGCCTACAAGATAAATCCAAACTCCTTAGCATGTTTTATGAGAGAATTTTTAATCTTGCTTCTGACTAAATTATCATTCTCATCTTCCATTCATATAGTTTGACCACAAATTACTTATTAGGCTCGCAACAGAAAAGGTTTTCAAGCTGGACATAAATGGCTGCCTCCTCTCACAGCCACCTGGCATCGCTCATTACAGCATTATTTGCATTAACATAATGCCTCCCAGCTGTACCATGAACTTAATAAGAGTAGGGACCACCCTTAACTAATTCTGAAAACCCAGAGCTAGCATAGTGGAAATGATAAATACATACACAGTAGTTGACTTATTGGGCAAAAAAAAAAAAAATGAGCAAAACCATAAATTTTAAAAGCCTTAAACCAAAGCCACAATGTTGAGTGGTTGGTATAAGGTTACCAACAGAGCTGGTCATTAAATTAAAATTTAATTTTAGTGATTGCACATGGTAGTTGTCATCAAAATGATTGCCTTCAAGTGGGTTTGGGGTTTGTTGTGATTGTTGTTTGTTGGTCATTTCCCCTATCTAGTATCATAGAAAAGCAAATTTTTGCAAATTCTGAATAAATAAATTATCATACATAGTTTATTTTGGATCTGATAAGTTCAAAATGATCCAGAATCAAGTATACTAGAGCTACATGGTTCATTTTCAAACTATAAATAAAAAGGGCTTCTCTTTTTTTCTCTTCTCCCACAGACTGGGAGGCTTAAACAACAGAAATTTATTTTCTCACAATTCTAGAGTCCAGAAATACAAGATCAAGATGTCAGCCTGGTCTGGTTTCTCCTGAGGCCTCTGCTTGGCTTGCAGATGGCCACTATGTTCTCACACATGAGCACATATTGCAGGTATCTCTCCCTATATATCATAACCTCCTCTTTTTATAAGAACACCAGTCAAATTTGATTAAGGCCCATTCTAATGACTCATTTTAATTTTGTTAGCTCCAAATACAGTCACATCCTGAAGTATTGAGATTAGGACTTCCATATGTGAATTCAGAAGGCAAGGAGACAGCTGACACCATAACATTCCTCACCACAAATGGCACAAAAGTATAAAACAACCACCACCTTTTTTTAATATATAATTTAGGGTTTTGTTTGTTTGTTAGGTGAACAACTACAGCTAACATGAGCTATTACTTTGAGCGATTAAGGAACAATAACATGTAGAGTCCTCTTCAATTGTACAAGTCCTCTGTGTCATACAGATGGTTCAACAAAGCAAAGAGATCTACATGCCAAACACATAAACAATTCTAACTAAATGTTCTAAGCCAGAAAGCATACTTATTCTTGTATAAAACATGAAGTTAAACACCACTAGGAAATGACCACATACTGAGACTAATATCAAATAACTAGTTTCTTCCAGTTTTTACTTAACAACCTATCACTCACAAACAAAAGCAATTTTGAATGTCGTCATTTATTTATTCAACAAATACTGTTAGTGCAGAATAATATGGTAGTGAGCCTCCTACTTTGCAGAGACAGAGAATAAACAAATCATTAGTAAGTGCATAACACAACAGGTATTGGTAAATGCTATGAAGACAGAGAAGAAGAGTGAAGGGGAAGAGCTAATTAAGATTGGGTATCAGGGAATATCTCTCTAATAAGGTAAAAAGACCCAAGGAAATAGGGAAGGAAGACATTTGAATATCTAGGGCAAAACATCCAAAACAGGGGAAACCCCAAGTGCAAAGGCTCCAAAACAGGAGCTTGATTGGTGTATTCCAGGGAAAAAAGGAAGGCCAGTGGCCCTGAGCCTAAGAGAAGAAAGGCTGGCATGGAGACATCAAATCATGCAGGCCTTGCAAATCACTGCAAACACTCTCCAGTCTATTCTTAGAATTGGAGGCTACTGAAGGGTTTAGAATAGTAAATAACATAATCTGACCTAAAATTTTAAAGAATCATTCTGGATGCTCTGTGGAGAATAGACTGGGGAAAGAAGTCTGAGGAATAGAAGGGAAAGTAGTTAGGAGACCCACTGTAATAGTCCAGGTGGATACCACATTGGCTTATTCCAGACAGCAGTAATGGACTTACCGAGAATTGTCAAAATTTGAGTATTCTGAAGCAATTCAACAGGGTTTGCTGAGAGATTAAATATGGTTTATGAAAAAATTATGGTATTAAGAATGACTGTATGGCATATCACCTGAGCAATAGGGTAAATGGAGGTAATATTCACTTAGATAAGGAAATTAAGGACAATGGGGATAAAGGGAAACCAAGAGCAGTGTTAGGCATGTTTGGTTTGCCTATTATAGTTGCTAAATTAGAGACTACTATACAATTTTGGAGATGAGAGAGGTGAGGGCTAAAGATACATTTCTTATTGCTGACATTTTTTTCATTTTAATTATTCATATATCAGTAGTTTTGCTGACCTTACAAAAATCTCAAAGAGCAATATTTTTTAAAATAAGAAATTGGATGAAATCTCTAAAAGTGAAATATAGCTAGAGAACTCACCAAATTGAACTTTGAGATACCCCAACATTTAGAGATAATATTTCTCCAAAAACTCAACTCTTAGCCTATTAATCCTAGAATATATGGCTTTTGTGCTTTCAAATGTAACTATTATTTAGAAAAGATGCCTATTTTATACAGAATATACAATTTGAAGACAATTTTGGTTTTTAAAACTAATAATGTCAACCATGTAGTCTATCTTTATAGATTTTCCAAAAATGAGGAGGAAAATATATCAAATTAAGCCAAGTGAGGAGAAATAATATTCATGCTGATATTCATATCTAAATCAAACACTAACAATCCTGGTAAATCAACAATCAATAGTTTATACAAGATGATTGACTCAAAGAAGTACCAAATGAGAAGAAAACAAAGAACAATTCTTTTTTTAAATATAGTTTTAGTTATAGATGAATACAATATCTTTCTGTATTTTATGTAGTGCTGAGGATTGAACCAAGTGCCTCACATGTACTAGGCGAGCATTCTACCACTGAGCCACAACCCTAGCCCCGGAACAATTCTTTTTTCCATGAATAATCACTTGAGTGCTTAAAGGAAACAAAGTAAGAAGTGGAAAATCCAATCAGATAAATGATGACATTAACAAAGAATGGGCTGACATCAAATGTAGCAGTTCAGGCATCTTTGTATGATCCTTTGGTCTATCTAGCCAGAATCCTGATGTCAGCAGCAACTGATGATAAAATGATAAAATATGAGTATGACCCTCTAATTCTGTGTTTCATCTTGGTTTATTAATCATTTATAACTCTGTCAACCACAAAATTGAATAATTGTGCCAATATGCTTTACCAACACAAACTTATGAAACTTTCTGCATTTCACTTCCACTATCTGCTGCCAGATTCCTTTTTTCTTATCTACCTTAAACCATGAGATTTATTCTTTCTTGTTCTCTTCCAACATGAAACTCCATTTTATTGAAGATATCCAGAAAACATATAAATGTATGTATATAATTACTTGCAACGCAAGTATGAATAAGAGAGATAATAAATGTTGAGCAAGAAAGTCCACAGGAGATAGTGATTAGATTTGTAGGGCTCTTGAATTTACAACACCACAAATGTGATCTGAATACAGTCTATCTGTGAATTAAATGCTCATTTTAAAACTGACTGGGTTGTGTCCCACCTCTAAGTCAACAAAACCATTTTGTTATTATCCCTATTATCCCAATAGGGATACCTATTATCCCAAGGATAGACATAACAAAGATACCACTGATCACATTGTAGTTTCAAAGCTGCTTTCTTGGAGATGCCCAGACCTGGAACACCCACAGGCCTGCCACCTGAGAGCAATATCGCGCTACGGCTCCCTATCCACCAAGATGAGGCCCCACCCAAACCACCTCCATCTTGGGACATAGAAGCCACTGATACAGCCCTTCCCACATGGTAATCAACACCATGGAAAACAGACAGCGACAGCTGTCCATTGCAGCACCGCATGCCACCACCAAGCAGGCCACCAACACCAGTGTACAGCCCATCCTTCCAGCCCCACCTCTGAAAGCGTTTGCCTCCAGCTTGAGGCACCTCCACCACCATCTGAGGTTATCTCCACTGTCACCTCCACCATCTTTAGTTGGGACAGCTTCTATTTAAGGACACTGACTGGGGCCAGGAAGCCCAATATCAAGGTATCTACAAGCTTGACACTACTGTGGATACCAACTAGGGATGTGGCTGCTTCAATCAGGGGACAACAACCAAGACCTGGAAGACCATCACCAAGACCTGTACAGGACTGGATGCACCAGAGGTATCCCTACTAAGTGTGCTAACAGACACCATCCTGTTGCAGAGGCAACAGGGAGCCTTGCATGGGGTCACCTTTCTTTTCTTTTCTTTTCTTTTTTTGGTTTGCTTTCCTGCTAACAGCCAACTTCTTTGATTCCCCTTCACTCGTCCTATAATATAATACCTCAATACTCTAAGATTCTACATGATAAACATCACATCCTAACCACCATCCCCAGCACTCTCTCTCTCTTTACAAATTTTATTATCTATAGACTACATTATGAAATCCATAGAGATGTCCAAAATATGGCTATGCATGGACATAGTCTAGTCAAAGATCACCAGACTAGAGAGCATTCCAGAAAAGCCACTCTGGAACAAAAGGCACCAAATGTCCAAAGTCACTATATGGATTCAAAGGTCCCATCTCCCACCAAAAACGCATATATGCAACACTCTCATCTCAATTATCTGTTTCTGAGAACTTTATCTAAAAATTTTTATCTAAAACAACTGAGAACAGAGACAATATTGTTGACTCACACCATCTTATTATCTTATATGTTGAAATATAAGGCATTTATCCCAATTCCCACTGGGTAGAAACTTACAAAGATCAGACCTCTTACAAAAGACAAAGCAACTCAAGTATATTGTGGATAAATTTGTAATCCCCAACAAATATCAAAAAGGAAAGCTACAGTAAATGTTTATATCCATTATAAGATGCAACCTACTCCCAGAAATATTAGAAATATGAGGTGGAGAATGTGGGAAAATGTGTCTAAATTGAAGAAAAATAGTATCTTGCAAATCAGAGCTGAGAATACAAATTGTTTTCTTAAAAAACTCATCTGCCAAAATCACAAACCACATTTATTAAGCCTTAATTTGTAGAGCATTTGTACTGTGTGTGTGTGTGTATGTGTGTGTGTGTATGCATGTATGCATTTCACCACAATAAGATTAAAAAGACATAGAAGGAACACAATTTCAGGGCAAGCCTTAGGCCAACAGGCAGAACCATGCTCACTACTGGCTGATACAATAGCCAACACAGCAGTTCTTACATTGTAATCACATGGGAGCTTTTAAAATTACTGCCTGGTCCTACTCCCAGAGATTTCATTTAACTGGTTTTGTGTTAGGCCTGGGCATCAGGATTTTTAAAAGCTCCCCAGGTGATTTTAATGTTCAGCCAGGGTTGAAAACCACTGGCCTAACAGAATCTCAACAATAGCAGGAATTTTCTGAAGTGCCTACTTAGCACTCTTTCCTCAAGCTAGGCTTTTGTGTCTCTCAGAGGGCTTGGCCACAAACCTCTCCATCATAATTCATATCACAGGAGGCTCTTAACTGTATGTGAAATATTACCCATTTCTTACCTTTCTTAACCAGGGAGTACAGAATATCTTTTGTGAGAAAATAATCAGCCTAGAACAGGGACCTGTAATTATCCCTGTGGTCAAGTCTGGCTATTTGCCTACTTTAGAAAATAATAGTTCTATCATAACAGAGCCACACCCATTTGTTTACATATTGTCTATGGCCGCTTTCACAGAATAGTTCTAACCAACATCCTGCGACCATCAAAGATGTATTTACTTACCATTAAACTATTTACTATGTGGATCTAAACAGGAAAAGTTTGCCAGCCACTAGTCTACAGTCATGGAGTTTTCAAGCTTTAAGGGTATCTCCTGAGACTAGCTGGATGTCCTGAAATAGCACATGGGACCCTATGAAGAAATTCAAGCAGTGAAAATGACCACATCTGGGGAGAGATGGACTCTTATCCTTTCAGCAAGATGAATCACAATTGTTCCCATCAATATAGCACAGATAAGCTGTGACTGAAAGCTAAATATTAACAGAAGTGGAGTAAAGGTGGGGTGGTTAAAGAAACAAAAACAAGAAAATAGCAATGTTGGAGAAGAAAGAAAATCAGAGTCTTATAGAGCAAAAGAACTGGGAAGCAAGCTGAGAAGAGATAAAGCATGTGCAACAAATGACCTACAGCTAATCTCAAAGCTACCAGATCTGATCCTTGTATGGTTGCTACACGTGCACCATCTGGCCTCACACTATTTTAATCAATCAGCAACGACTTTTTCTCACCTTGATTTTAACTTAAAGAGTGGCTTACTTTTTCTAAACTATTTCTTTCCCAAGAAATAATATAGCCTAACAACTTTCCCATGAGAGCAATTTTCTGGCAGTAAAAAAATGCAGAAATTGAAGAATTCACTTTGTTAGAATCAACTCAGCAATATTGAATCACTTTAAGCTTTAAAGAATTATTGAGGCAGAGTTATGTTTATTTCTTCATCCTACCATAAAAATAATGTCTTTGTACTTGCAAAGACTTGAGTCTGTAAGTATTTAAAAGATATTCAGTTTACTAACTTTTAAGTTTACTTGTTGAAATTATAGTCAAAACCCCAATATGTACTTGTAAAGTACTCTATAAGAACACTATATGTGCACAGAGTTGTCTCTGAGATTACCTTATAAATGTCAAGAGTAATTCTGATGTGAACTCAATTGATAAAATAATCAGAAAGGGTACAAAAAAGAAGTCTGAGGATCAAACCAAAGAAGCACAAATAAATGCCATCATATCCATTCAAAATGACCTACAGAAATGACAGAAAACAATCACAAATAAAACTTGAATTGTTTTCTGAAAGAAACAAAGGAAATTATATTCTAAGGGGCTAAGAAGCCAAAGGGAGCAGGCATGTCCTCCCTTGCTACCCAGAAGCCAATCAGACCTATCTATAGAACAGTAGGAAATAAACTCTTGGAGTATGCTTATGTGTAATTGCTTGATTTCTTGATTTTTGTTTTTTACTGTTGTTGTTTGGTTTTGTTTTTATTCAAGGAGAGGAGAAAGAAATGTTGAGGGTGGGATATGGCAAATAGGTTCTTCACAGGAGCCAAGGAGGAGTGAAATTGTGTTGCTTGAAGGAACTAGGATTAACTGATCCCATCCAGCACTTGATTGTGTTTGACTCCTAACGGATACAGAAGAAAGATTAGGAAAGAACTGAAAAGTGGATATTTCCATAAGAATTTTTGTGATTCTAAGTGCAAGCAATTCTTCATGGAGGCCCATGTGACAGAGCAAAGCACAGGGATGAAAAGAGAGGTATTTTCCCCTTCTGTAGGAGCCCCATGCCATTCTGTTGCCTTGAGGATTCACAGGGGGACATGGCTGCCTTGGCATGTCCATTTCTAGTCTCACAGTGGGCACCAAGGGCAGACCTCATCCACAGCGATAACATGAAGCCAAACAAAATGGGAATATATGGCAGATAGACTGATTTGGGAAGAAAAGCGAATTGTACCTCAGAAACTCCAAAATTTGCAGATAAGGGAAGAGCAGAAGAAAGATTTTACAGGAAAATCCCCATCCTAACATAAGCAATTAAGGGCAATTACAGGAATCTTGGATTTCTACTGCCAATGGAAGCTCCTCTGAGTTTTCAGGAACAGAAAGAGACCAAGGAATCAGATTACATTAAGGAAATTAAGTATTTGACCTACATGGCCAGTGCTGGAGGAAACTGGAAACAATTGAGGACCCACAGAGGCAAGAATGCAATTGTGAGTTTAGAATGTGTTTGAAAACTGGAAGAATTTTTAAAACCCTAGTAACTTATTGATAATAAGATAATCTTATTATCTTAACAGCAAGAAGTTTGTGAACTTGCTTGAACAGCAAGAGTTTGTGAATCCAAATTTGAAAATTTTCTCCACTATTTCTATGACTCAACTTTTCTCCATGTCTCTACTTTTTTCTATATGTCTTTCAATTTTGCACTGGATATAACTATTTAACTCTACATATGCACCACTTAACTCTCAATATATAGTCAACTCCCAAAGAGAGGATGCTGAAGGAATTAAGGATGCGCCACCTCAAAATATACCGTATTGGTATATTGATTATTTTAAGCTGAAACTACATAAGGAATTGTACCTTCAGAAAGGGTCATTAGGTCTGATTTTCCCTATATGTAGCAAGCCATAAAGATTCTTTCGGGAGGGATTTTCTTCACATACTAAGACAGGGAAATAGCAGTGATTACCAGAAACTAGTAATTAGGCCTGCAATGAACCTGAACTAAAAAACTCTTTGAAGTAGGCCTTATCTTCCACGAGCTTCTACATCTCTCCTACCATATATCTCATAGTAATAGCCCTAGAATTTACTCCTTTAGCCAGAATATCTTCTTGTCCTGTCATTTTCAAAATTTATTATTCACTGTCTAAAAAGTATAAAACCATCATGCTTTGGTCATTTCTTTGGACTCGGTTCTCTTGTGAAGTTCCCCATGTACATATAAAATTATTAAAATGTTCATGCTCTTCTGTTTATTAATTAGCTCTTATACTAATTGGGCTTCTAGTTCCAGTCAGAGAGTCCACATAAGAACTAAGGCGGGTAGAAGGGATTTTTCTCTCCCCTACAATGATAACATCCCTATTGCAGTGACAGTGAAAACTACAGACTGAGATGGAGTCTAAGTTAGCCAAGTCTCTGTATGCCTGTATTGAGCAGACCCCAGCCAACTCTCAATGGACCTGTAGCTTAACTAGGAAGTGAATTTTTATTACGTCTCAGAATTTGAAGATTGTCCTCATATCACAACACAACCTTCTTTATGTTAACTTTATGCCAAATGATACAGGGGTTACTAAATATTCTTAAATTTAAATGAATGATGATTATAGAATATATAAAAGCTATCTCTAGGCCTGGAGTTGTAGCTCAGTGGTAGAGCACTTGCCTACCACATGTGAGACCCTGGGTTTGAACCTCAGCACCACATAACAATAGATGATTGATTGATTGATTGATTGATATTTTTAAAAACAAAGCAATCTCTAAGGGAACTTCCAGAAAAATAGCTGGGAGACAATATGGAGGTCGAAATGAAGAAAGGACCAAGAGGTCCTATACAAGTCAGGAGTAAAGGCCAGAGAAATAATGTTTATTGCTGCTGATCTAACTCTATATTTATCTCTTAAAAACAGGGGATATATTTATATCATAAAATACATTGGAACCTGTGCCCCATTAAAAACTTTAAAAGAGATAACACACTATAAGGAATTTGTTATTTTTTTATTTAAGGGATTCTGAGTAAGTCAATTCTTTAACTCACATTCAACATGAATCTGACATATAGCAAATTATATTTTGTGGCAAATAAGATTATTGACGATTCTATTATGTAATGATCATAGCATGATCTAGAAGTTTATATCCCCTTCAGGGAGTATACAACATAGAGATGTAAATTTTTTAAGCACAATTCTGCATAAATAGACTTTCTGCATTGCACTGCCAAACTTGGATCTTGAAAGTAATAAAGTACAGATGCCTACAGTTGCAATCATAAAAATGTAATTGCTGAGAAAAAAATTATTTCTGATTCATTGGAGGAATTTATTACAGAGGGATGCAACTGTGTTAGTTATCACACAGAGAAAATGAAAGTGAATGATTGATATATATCCCAGGCTGAACATCAATGCAAAATGACCTACTGATTTACCTGTGCCCAAGAGGAAAAAAATAGATTAAAGATAAATCAGGTTCAGTAGGGAAGACTGTGGCAACTACAAAAAGAGCAGATAAAGATTTATGAATAAATGAATTTAGAAGTTAGAGTGACATAATAGTATCTATGACCAATTACTCTAAAAATTAAAATGTAATTTTGACTCTGAGATGCTATATATAGAGAGAGAGCGAGAGAGATGATAAGAATTTCTGTGGAAACTTGAAAGCAAAGGAATACAACTTAAAGACAAGCAATGAGGAAAAAGTGGGCATTTTTTAATGGGGCTACTAAGTTGATAACTTTATCTGGTAGCAGTATGAACTTAAAGATCATGAATTTCTGTTGGAATATTTTCCAGTATAATTAGAGGCTATACATATACATAAAATAAACCATATAATGATTCAAATTTAACAACCTTTGGAATAATAAGCAAAGTATGGAAACAACCTAAGAGTCTATTTGACAAATTAATTAATAAATAAAATGTGATATATATATATATTGTATTGAGTCATTTTTAAAAAGAAAATCTTACCATTTGCCAGCGTGAATATACCTGGAGACATTGTTAAATTACATAAGCCAGACATAGAAAGACAAACACTATATAATCTCACTAATATGTGAAATCACAGAAGCAGAGTAAAATGGTGGTTTCCAGTCACTGGCAGGTAGAAGGATATGGGGAATAGAAAAATGTTGGTTAAAGTGAACAAATTTTCAGTTATAAGATGAATAAATTCTGAGGATCTAATGTACAGCATAACTATAGTTAACAATAGTGTACTATATACTCAAAAAATGATCAAAGAATATTATGAAGTGTCTACACCACACACATACAAAATGGTAATTATGGGTGGTGATGAATGTGTTTGTTAGTTTGACCATGGTAATCATTAAATAATATATACATAAATCATCATACTGTACCCCTTGAACATATATATACAATTTTGTCAATTAAATATTTTAAAATAAAAGATAACACTTTGAAAAATAATATAAAACATCTAGAACAATGTTATCCTTAAAAAAATTGCCTTTAATATAATTTAATGGGATCTTTTATTTGTATTGACTAGTGACACATGACCAAAGTGACAGATTAAAACAAGGCTGAGCATCAAATCCAACAAGGTCAGTTATTCTTAAATAATAACACTTTGACTTTGAAATGCACTGGTTTTTTTTATAGAGAATCCCATTATAATGAAAATCAAGTGTATAGCCATATTATTTTATTATACTAGAATTGTGCTTTATTAGCAAGATCTTGCACATAGTAGATATTCTATAGATTATTAATATTTTTAACTTCATATGACTTGAATATTGCTAAGACCTACAAATTGTTTTGTAGCTGGAATATGGGTGAAGTAATATGCCAGACTATTCTTAAGAAATCAATAAACATTTTCAAAAACACTGACAATGATCAAGGAAAATAAAATTAGTATTACATTAACATGTAACTATCTGTCATAAAATAGATACTGAGTTCCCTTTCCCTGACTCATCTACTTGCTGATCATAAAAAGGCTGAATCTAGGTGCCCCATCAAAATCTAAAATCAGCATAATCACACTTTTTTTAAAGGTCCATTTCTTTCTAATCAAATAAAATCACTTTAGGTCATTTACTCCTTTTTAATTTTCTAGATAGAATCAATAAATGGTTGGAAAGATGGTTATAATAGTTTTGGGACATGCCAGAAAATACACACACTCACAGAGTGCCAGCATAATCCTTAATGTGGATTTGTATTGACTGCTATAGCAATGTATCTTACTAAAACAAAACATCTGTTAGTTTCTGTCAAGATATAAGAAGCAGTTTCTCCACAATACTTTCTCCATTCATAAACAACATATCAGCATCCTTTGTGTTTTGCAAATCTTATGTGAACGACTGAAATGTCTCATTGTTACAGAACAAATAAGGGTTCCTCGGGGAAAAGTCTACATACATAGCACTCTCCACCTTCTTTATATGTGTATTCTTTATGTATACATAGCCAAAGAATATGTATTCTTTATATTATAAAATAGTAAGAAGAAATTATGGTTATAAAAAAATCACCCATAATTTTACTATATTAGAAGAACGTACAGGATGGAGAATGTAGGCCAGTGGTAGAACATTTGCGTAGCATGTGTGGTGTAAGGCCCTGGGTTCCATCCCTAGCGAAGGGGGAATGGAGAGTACGTGCATCAAAATGTTAATGTTTATCTCTTGGTAGTAAAATTGAGCATTTTTCAAATTCTCTCTTTGTCCCCCCATGGGTTTTTCGTTGATTGGTTGGTTGATTAGTTAATTGGCTGGCTGGCTGGCTTTTACAATTCTTTCAGTGATCTTTACCAGAAAAACAGCAAGTTTCTTTTTTCTTTTTTCCTTTTTTTAACATAAAACTATTCCACAGGTAGCCAAGACAGAGATTTTAATGGTGGTATCTCCCTAGTCATCTACTATCAATTTCATACCAGATATTAGTGTTTTAGCCTGCCAAAGTGGATAATTAAACTATCATCAATGAAGCTCATGCTTTGTAGCAAATGTCAACTCAAGCTAAGTAAAAATGTGTACAAAGACTATTCTCAGAGCTACTTCCCTCCCTAGTATTCATCTCATAGAAAAGATAAGCAGGACATTTTAAAATAACCAGAGGTAAAATTGGTGTAATTTCACACACAGGTAAATTTGAGTGCTTTGAATCCATAGAAAAAGTGACTTAAGAAGCATCATGTGAGCTAAGTATAAAGGGAGTTCCTTCACAAATTTTGGGTTAACGATAAAAAAGTTAAATCTATACCATTGTATAAGTTTCTTCAAACTCTGCTTTAAGAAAATTCAATACACAAAATCTGAGCAAGTCAGAGAATCAATATGTATATTATCAAAGGATTATTCACTTTATGAGAGACTTTATCAAAGAATTCCTTTAAGTAGCTGCTTCTCTCATGCATTTTGATATTTTAAAGATAGTTTTCTATTTGACAAATGAGCCACCATATCTCTTGGGGCAAGTCACTGAAATTATATACTAAAGGTGTCTTTAACCATACTACCTATCTCACTCCATTTTTATGACTATCAAACAAAATAATTTATATAAAGTTGCTTTGAAAATGTTATATACACACTAAAACTGCTGTTGCTGTTAAAAGATCATCTGGGGAACAACTTTCAGAATTTTATTGTTATTACTAAATATATACTTTTATACATTTTAATATCACTTTATTAAAATGAGAATTTTAGATGTCATATTCATATATAAAAATCAAATCTTTGGCTCATTATTTTTCCATATTTTTCATTCTTCTACCATTGTTGCACATTATAATTTCCATGATATTAATACCTGAATTATGAGAGGCTCCAGCAGCTTCTCTACAGTGAATGTTTGGACCTGAAGATCCTGAGGGTCAATATTCAGTGTGATTGGTGATTCAGCTGACATACTGCCTGTACATAAGCACACAAAAACAAGGCTTGTTAGTTAGGAAAAGTATTTTCTAAAGACAAGCATTCATGAAAATTAGGAACAGTTGGGAAACCTATATTTGGCATCTTTTCCTGATATCAGCTATAGCTCACAAAGAACTAGTGTGCCAAATTCACCATCAGAGAAACATCAGATATTCTCCAACTGTTCTGAGATCATGTTATCTGGGCTTAGGCACACTAACAAATTAATCTACACTAGTAAATTCATGACTAAATTAATTAAAAACTCAACAAATGCATTTATATGTATTTAGAAGTTTTAAACAAAAAGTAGCGCCAACTTGGGGAGACATCTTACAGCATTCATGTCCTTTGACTTCCGTTAAATCATAGCACTGAAGCAGCTCACACATATATTTTGCCTATTCTTATAATGATGACTTAGGTGAGAAACCGGGCAAAGCTTGGTAAGATGTGTTGTTTCTACTTGTTTTGGAGGTCACTTATTTGGGGATTTTGATTGTGGAATAACATTAGGGGAAATTTATTTTCTGATATGATTTAGCACAACTATAAAGAAAGAGAAAAAGCCCTGAGAAAGCATTGATATTTAAACAAGACAAATAAGAAAAAATAATGACTATGAGCCATTCTTTAAGGCATTAACATTATCCTTAAGAATCAATTTTGTGATATTTTTCATAAGACTGCAGATGTTCTTAATCATATAATCAAATGATCATAGGTGGCATGTCATAACATATTCACATTGACATTCAAATTAACATATTAGTCATTAAGACTATTACCCAAATCTCTAAGCTCACAAATGACTATAAACCTACTCAGTCAATAATCAACCAGCAAGCATTTACTGAAGATCCACAGAGATAAAGAGAAAAAAAATCTCCTATATATAACTTGACCCATTTTTTAAAACAAAATTAACCCACAAACACATATATCAATCAATGCAAAACTCTTCCCTCATAGCTCTTACCTATTTTCTTCAATAATTTCAGGCTAAGAGAGCATAAAAATCTTCCCCCAAAAAAATATCCTGATATTCCCTATGAAACCCATAGAAATAAAAACAAAAAGAAAACAGAAAGTATTGTGTTTACTTTAGTTTTTATATTTTTTATTTTAGACATAGGAAGATCATTTCTTTTTAGTTGATTAATTGGATATAAATGGACAAACGGATGGATGGATGGATAAGCACATATTTTCATAGTATCTCTCTTATACAGGATCAGTCCCTTAAATTCTCCTCTCAATTTTAATTATTCTAGTAGGAACAATTATTGTCTTTCCTATACCTGTCTTGTACACCTAAGGAATATATAAGAATCTCAGGAGAGAGCCCATGTTCTCTCCAAATTCCTTCTCTGAAAGACTTATCCCATTTTCCTATATTTTTCACCTCTCCCTGGCCTCATTCCACAAAATCATCACCTCTTGTTATCAACCTTTCCCACTCAACTGGATCCTTCTCCTGAATCCATAGATGTACTATTGTATACTCAAAGACATTCACACTCTCAGCTACACCTATATGTAACTGAAAAGATCAGTGTTTCACCAATGCCTTTCCAAACTGTAAGTCTTGTACACATGCAGAAAAAGAGAGACACAAAAACAAAAATTATCCTCATTGGCTCTTGATATACTCTAATTCTTATATTAATAGCATAATGTGTTTGAACAAAAAATAGAGGCAAATATTGCAGGGTCTATAAACCTTAATACTTACTCTTCACATGATTATATGCCACTATTTTCTTAGTAAAAAAATGGATATTTGAAGTATTCTTGAGAGTAATATGAATCTTCCAAAAAGCTATCCCTAGTGACTGAACATAGTACTTGTACATTATCAAAATAGTGAATTTCAAATATACTCATAATAACTCTTTCATGTGTCTTCAGCAAAGTTTAATATTAAAAACAAAGATAATTACATTGAAAATCTCAAAGGAACCAATTATAACAAATTTAATGATGTATAAAAGCATTTAAGTACAATCATATGCTTCAAGATTTTCTATACTATTAAAAACTCTGCTGCACCAGAGCCCCTGCCAACCAGCAGGAGCACAGGCCAAAGCCTAGGACCACTTCCAGGGACCTCCACAGGAGCCCAGCCAAGGTCAGGCCCAAGACTGCTACCTGCCAATCCACGAGCCTAAAACCAGACCCAGGCACAGGACTACCTCCAGGGACCACTGTGGGAGACTGGGCCTAAGTCAGACCCAAGACCATTCAGATCATTCTGAGCCAGAGCCCCTGCTGATCCATGGGAGCCAAGGCCCAGGCCTGGGCCCACAGAACTGAGGGAGCCCAGGCCAAGATCAGGCCTAGGACTGCCCTTACAGGCCTGTGTGAGAACCCAGAGTGGAGATCCACGCTATTGCTCCCTTGATGTATCCATCTTGGACACTGTAGCCATCTCCATAGTTCTTCCTATGTAGTAGCCTCCACGTTGGAACAACAGACAGGGCCTGGAGGCAGTGGCTGCCAGAGCACTGCATCACAGATAAATCAGCCCAAAGACATTGTAAGTCCCATCGTTTTAGCCTTATCTCTCAAAGTGTTTGCATCCATCATAGGCCACTCCCACTGCCATTTTGAGATACCCCTACTACCGCTGCCACCATCTGTAGTGACTGTACTATCCATCTGGGGACAGCTGTTGGGGACTGGAAGTGAACTCAAAGGTGAAATACAAGTAATCTGTAGGGTCACTATGAGATTATAGGATAGAAACCACAATACCTCAGACTGGCACTGCAAGAAAGGAAAACGCATAATCAACATGAAAAAACAAGGGAAGAAAGTGCCCCAAACAAACCAAGATACTACAATAATAGAATCCATTGAGAAGCACAGTTGATGAAATGTCAGAGAAAGAATTTAGATTTTACGTAATTAAAATGATCTGTGAACTAAAAACGAAATAAGCAAGCAAATATAGGCAAAAATTGATCAATACAACAAAGAAATAAGAGAGCAAATAAAGGCAAACATCAATCACACCAACAAAGAGATAAGAAAGCAAATACAGGTAGCAAAAGATTACTTTAAGAAAGAGCTAGCAATTCTGAAAAAAAAAATCAGAAATTCTTGAAATGAAGAAAACAATAAACCCAACAAAAAACTCACTAGAAAACATCACCAGCAGACTAGATTACCTGGAAGACAGAACCTCAGATAATGAAGATAAAATATACAATCTTGAAAATAAAGGTGACCACACAGTGAAGATGGTAAGAAACCATGAATAGAATATACAAGAATTATGGGATAGCATCAAATAACCAAATCTAAGATTTATCAGGATAGAAGAAGGCACAGAATTTCAAACCAAAGGAATGCACAATCTCTTTAATTAAATAATATAAGAAAATTTCCCAAACATGAAGAATGAATTGGAAAATCAAAAATACAAGAAGCTTACAGGACACCAAATGTATAAAATTACAACAGATCTATCTATACCAAGGCACATTATAATGAAAATGCCCAGCATACAGAATAAGAATAGAATTCTAAAGGCTGCAAGAGAGAGGAAATAGATTATATACAGGGGTAGACCAAGATCTGTCTTAAGATCTCAGCAGATTTTGCAAACCAGACCCTCAATGCCAGGAGATCATGGAACAACATATACAAAGTTCTGAAAAAAAATAGATGCCAACCAAGAATCTTTTTTTTTTTTAAATATTTTTTTAGTTGTTGATGGACACAATGTCTTTATTTTATTGTTTTTTTGTATGTGGTGCTGAGGATCGAACCCAGGGCCTCACGCATGCAAGGCAAGCGCTCTACCGCTGAGCTACAATCCCAGCCCCAACCAAGAATCTTATATCCAGCAAAACTGAGCTTCAGATTTGAGGATGAAATAAAGGTCTTCCATGGTAAACAAAAGTTAAAAGAATTTACAGTGAGAGGGCTGGGGTTATGGCTCAGTGGTAGAGCGCTTGCCTAGCATGCGTGAGGCACTGGGTTCGATTCTCAGCACCACATATAAATAAATAAATAAATAAATAAATAAATGTCCATTGACAACTAAAAAATATTTAAAAAAAAAAAAGAATTTACAGTGAGAAAGCCTGCACTACACAGCATTCTCAGTAAAATATTCCATGAGGAGGAAATGATAATCAAAAATGAAAATCTACAGAGAGAGAAACTACACTAAAGGAAAGGCCAATCAAAGGAGAAACCAAGTCAAGGTAAAAACCAAAAATAAACCAAAATGGCCAGGATTACAAATCATATTTCAAAAATAACACGGAATGTGAATGGCCTAAATGCATCAATTGAAAAACATAGACTGACAGACTGGATAAAAAAAAAAAAAGACCCAACAATATGCTGCCTTCAAGAGACTCATCTCATAGGAAAAGACATCCACAGACTGAAAGTAAAAGGGTGAGAAAAGATGTATCTCTCACATAGACCACGTAAACAAGCAGGGGCATCTATGTATATCAAATAAACCCTTCTCAACTACAAGTATCAAATAGACCATAACACAATAGTAGTGGGTGACTTTAACACACCTTTCTCACCACTGGATAAATCTTCCAAACAAAAACTAAACAAAGAAAGCATAGAACTCAATAAAACAATCAATAATTTATACTTAACAGACATATATAGAGTATTACATCCATCAAAAAGTGAATACACTTTTTTCTCAGCAGCACATGGATCCTTATCCAAAACAGATTATGTGTTATTCCACAAAGCAAGTCTTATCAAATACAAAAAAGCAGAGATACTACCCTGCACCCTATCTGACTATAATGGAATAAAATTAGAAATCAATGACAGATTAAAAAATAGAAACTACTCCAACACCTGGAAACTAAATAATATGCTATTTAATGATGCATGGATAACACAAGACATCAGGGAAGAGGTTCAAAAGTTCTTAGAGGTAAATGAAAACTCTGATACAACATATCAAAATCTCTGGGACACCATGAAGGCAATGCTAAGAGGAAAGTTCATTGCATTAAACTCATTCATTAAAAGAACAAAAAGTCAACAAATCAATGACTTGACACTACAACTCAAAGCCTAGAAAAAGAGGAACAAATCAACACCAAAAGAAGCAGAAGATAGGAAGTAATTAAAATCAGGGCTGAAATCAATGAAATTGAAATAAAGAAAATAATTCAAAAAATGGAGAAAACAAAAAGCTGGTTCTTTGAAAAAATAAATGAAATTGACAAACCCTTAGCCACCCTAATGAAAAGAAGAGAGAAAACCCAAATTACTAAAATTCATGATGAAAAAAGAAATATCATGACAGACACTACTGAAATACAGAGGATAATTAGAAACTATTTTGAAAATTTATACTCCAGGAAAATAGAAAACCTCGAAGACACTGACAAATTCCTAGAAGCATATGACCTATCCAAGCTGAACCAAGAGGACATACACGACTTCAACAGATCAATTTCAAGTAAGGAAATAGAACATGCCATCAAAAGCCTACCAACCACAAAAAGACCAGGACCACATGGATTCTAAGCTGAGTTCTACAAGACCTACAAAGAAGAATTAATACCAATACTACTCAAATTCTTCCATGAAATGGAAAAGGAACGAACCCTTCCAAACTCATTCTATGAGGCTAGTATCACCCTGATATCAAACCAGAGACACATCAAAGAATCAAAATTCAAGCCAATATCTCTGATGAACATAGATGCTAAAATTTTGGCAAATTACATACAAAAACATATTTAAAAGATAGTGCACCATGATCAAATGGGGTTCATTCTAGGGATGCAAGGTTGGTTCAACATGTGGAAATCAATAAATGTAATCCATCACATCAATAGACTTAAAGATAAGAATCATAAGATTTTATCAATTGATGCAGAGAAAGCATTTGACAAAATACAGCACCCTTTCATGTTCAAAACACTAGCAAAACTAGGGATAGTAGGAACATACCTCAACTTTGTAAAAGCTATCTATGCTAAACCCAAAGCCAATATCATATTAAATGAAGAAAAATTGGAAGCATTCCCTCTAAAACCGGGTACAAGACAGGATGCCTCTTTCACCACTGCTATTCAACATAGTCCTTGAAACACTAGCCAGAGCAATTAGATGAAAGAAATTAAAGGAATACTAATAATAAAAGAAGAACTCAAACTATCATTATTTACCAACAACATGATTCTACATTTAGAGGATCCAAAAAATTCTACCAGAAAATTTCTAGAATTAATAAATTCAGCAAAATAGCAGGATATAAAATCAACACCCATAAGTCAAATGCATTTCTATATATCAGTGATGAAACCTCTGAAAGAAATTAAGAAAATTACCCCATTCACAATAGCCTCAAAAAAATAAAATACCTTAGAATCCATTTAACAAAAGAGGTGAAAGACCTCCACAATGAAAACTACAGGACACTAAAGAAAGAAATTGAACAAGACCTTAGAAGATGGAAAAAATCTCCCATACTCTTGGATAGGCAAAATTAATATTGTCAAAATGGCCATACTACCCAAAGCACTATACAGAATCAATGCAATTCCTATTAAAATCCCAACAGCATTCCTTAAAGAAATAGAAAAGGCAATTATGAAATTCATCTGGAAGAATAAGAGACCTAGAATAGCCAAAGCAATCCTTAGCAAGAAGAGTGAAGCAGGAGGTATCATAATACCAGACCTTAAACTATACTACAAAGCTATAGTAACAAAAATGGTATGGTACTGGCACCAAAACAGACATGTATACCAATGATATAGAATAGAAGACACAGAGATAAACCCACTTAAATACAGCTATCTTATACTAGAAAAAGGTGCCAAAAATGTACATTGGAGAAAGATAGCCTCTTCAACAAATGGTGCAGGGAAAACTGGAAATCCATATGCAGCAAAATGGAACTAAACCCCTCTCACCATGCACAAAATTCAACTCAATGTGGATCAAGAACCTAGGAATTAGACCAGAGACCCTACACCTACTAGAAGAAAACATAGGCCCAAATCTTCATCATGTCAGTTTAGGACCTTACTTTCTTAACAAAACTCTTGTAGTGCAAGAAATAAAATCAAGAATCAATAAATGGGATGGATTCAAACTACAAAGCTTCTTCTCAGCAAAAGAAAAGTCAACAAAGTGAACAGAGAGCCTACTCTATGGGAACAAATTTTTGCCACATGTACATCTGATAGAGCATTAATCTTTAAGATATATCAAGAACTCAAAAAACTTAACACTGACAAAACAAACAACCCAATCAATAAATGGGCTAAGGAGCTGAACAGATACTTCTCAGAAGAAGATATACAATCAATCAACAGACATATGAAAAAATGTTCAACACCTCTAGCTATTAGAGAAATGCAAATCAAAACTAAGATTTCATCTCATGCCAGTCAGAATGGCAGTTATCAAGACTACAAACAACCACCAGTGTTGGCAAGGATGTGGGGGAAAAGGCACGCTCACACATTGCTAGTGGAACTGCAAATTGGTACAACCAATCTGGAAAGCAGTATAGAGATTCCTTAGAAAACTTGGAATGGAACCACCGTTTGACCCACCTATCGCACTCCTTAGTCTATACCCAAAGGACTTAAAAACAGCATACTACAGTGACACAGCCACTTCAATGTTTATAGCAGCTCAATTCACAATAGCTAAACTGTAGAACCAACTTAGATGACCTTCAATAGATGAATGGATAAAGAAACTGTGGTATGTATAAACAATGGAATATTACTCAGCAATAAAAGAGAATAAAATTATGGCACTTGCAAGTAAATGGATGGAGTTGGAGAATACCATGCTAAGCAAAGTAAGCCAATCCCAGAAAACCAAATGCTGAATGTTCCCTCTGATAAGTAGATGCTGATCCATAATTAGGGAGGGGGCATGGGAAGAAGGGAGGAACTTTGGTCAAAGGGGAGGAATAGGGAATGGGCATGGGAGCAGGAAAGATGGTGGAATGAGATGGACATCATTGCCCTAGCTTCATGTATGACTGCATATATGATGTGATTCTACAACATGTACAACCAGATAAATGAAAAGTTGTGCTCCATCTGTGTACACTGAATCAAAATACATTCTGTTATCATGTATACCTAAGTAGAATAAATAATTTTTTAAATGTTAAGAAAATTAAAAATAAAAAAATAAAAACACTAATGTATACTAATCATTTCATGTTTAGTATCAAACCATTTTCTAGTCAATTGCAATAAGAAATTGGAAATGGGGAAAAAAGATAGTTTATGTTTTGAGTATCCTAGGGCTACTCTAATCATACTTTTAAATAACTATAATATATAAATATATATATATTTATCTACTGAAAATTGCAATGTTGACTTTTATTTTTAAACACTAGCATTATTGATCACAGCACATTTTCTAAAATGTAACACAGTTCTAGATAGATCTTTTATTTAATATAATCCAAAATGCTTGCTGAGAAGCTTCAAGACTGTCAGCTGTGGCCTTGTCCTGTCTATACTTAACTTTATCATAAGTCATTTACAAAGTGTCTACTATTTCGTTACTTTGTAAAAGCCTTTTTGCTTTGAAAAAATAATTATTCAAATTGTATTAAGTAAAAAATTATTTTAATTTCAAATAAAGTATGAATTACTATTATCATATGATAAATAAATATGTAGTCACAACATCTTACAATTTATCCTTTTACTTTCTTGCTTCTTTCTCCTTTTCACTGATTTTATTTCCTTTCTAAAAGTAGAAACACGGTCTCTTTTTCTCAGCTATTCAGCTGAAATATATAAGATGTGCTTCAAGAAAGGATTCAAACACTATTGCCAAATGTTTTCTTTCAAATGCAGTTCTAGGATTGAAATGTTTTGGATTGCTTTGCTTTTTGTTTTGGTTTGGTTTTCCATCATTCCACCTACCACTTTGATTCTAACACAGGCAAATCTAAATTGACAGATGGGATATTCCCCTGGTAACCTTAATGCATAGCCCAGAGCCAAACTATGCAACAAGATACGTCTTTCTATGTATGACCTTAAGGTTCTATCAAATGAATGCTCACGAAGGGGTTTATTTGTTACCCCATTTATGACAGGTACTATCCTACACAGAAATCAAGATTGCTGACATTGCTTTGTTCTTTCATCTCAGGGAAAAAAGTAGAGGACATCGTTGTGAATTAAAATAAGATCTAGGTGAGCCTTCACAACCTTTAAAAACATGTCATTTCACTGTATAATTTACAAAGGGTTTTGAAAGCTACATTGAGCACCAGAAACTGGAAGTAAAGGGGAAAAATTAAGAAGAGTAAAACTTATCCACATCATATATAATCCTTCTAGAAGAATGTTTGTCAGTCAAGAGGTAAAAGACTAACCTAATTTAACCAAGGCACTTTCTAAGTCTGTGTTCATATCTTTAATGAGCATTAAGAAAGTTGCTCAGAAGTTCACTTTTCCATAGCAAAAATTATAAAATAATAAACCAATAAGTCCTTGAAGAACCTTGGCTATACATAATTATTATTCCTTGAATAAATGCTGTTTCTTATAAAAATCTTTCTGATATTTTGTATCTGTCCTGTTCAGTAATCCTGATTGATTGGATATCAGGGCACTAAGAGACATAAAACTGCAGAATTTTGCAAATGCAGTTGAAGCAAGGTCAAAGTCTGACAAATCGTTATCAACCTCTCACAGTAATAACACATGAATCCAAAACAAAATTCCTACTATGTTGTGAGTGTTGAGTGTTGAATTCCAAGCCATTTGCATTTAATAATCTATAAATTCTTACAATCTAGGGAGTATCAAACATCAACGAATACCTTCTACAACAGCCTTTATTTCAACAGTGTACTCAGCTTGAATAAATAAAAAATAATGAGTGGCTCACTATACCAGTAGATGCTAGTGATTACTTTTGTAAAGTTTTTCCTTGGGTTGAGTTGAAATCTGCCACTTTTGAATTTCCAATAGAGGTGGCTGTATAAACAGGTTTAAAGACAGACTACAATAAAATCCCAGTTTTCAGAAAGCAAGGAAGGAGAACAAATCTCTAGACAGTATTAATAGATGTCTCCAGGGATAGACCTCAAGACAGGGTAAACTCACCATTGTGAATCCTTCCTTTCTCCCTAGACTATCTCTGCCTACAATACCTGAATTTTACTTTATCTCCTGCTTGAAACTGAACTTATATCCATTTTTAAATTTACTTTGTTTAACACACATTTCAATTTTAAATGCAGTTAACTCTGAGATCATGGAGCACACATTTATCACAATTAGCATGAACTAGCTCATTGCTCTCCATCTAATAGCCTCTACCATCCCTCTCTATTACAGCACACACCATTTTGTAGCTTAGTTGAGCCCTAGCAGCAAAGGAGAGGGATGGTAGTAGATCAAACATGTGCATAGAGGCTAGTGGAAAACCTCACCTTTCTAGAATTTGTAAATGGGATCACTGTCTATTCCCTCACAAACATTAAAAAATTTTCCACCTGGTTTTCCGCCCTACAGTAGCACATCACATACACACACACACACACACACACACACACACACACACACACAGAGTCTCCAGAATCCAGAGCTCAGACTCCTGTTAGTAAAGCTGTAACTCTTCTGCATAAGTTGATATGTTCTTGTGGGATGACTTAGAAAGAAACTTATCTGTAATATGGCTCCTATAGAAAAGTCCCTGATACATTTTAACATCTTTTAAAAATAAACTTTTTTCTTTTTGGTACTGAGGATTAAACCCAGGGCACTTAACCACTTAGCCACAACATCCTCAGCCCTTTTCATTTTTATTTTGAGGCAGGGTCTTGCTAAGTTGCTTATGGCCTCCCAAAATTGCTGAGGCTGGTCTCCAATTTACATTCCTCCTGCCTCAGCTTCCCAAGTCACAGGGATTACAGGCATGAACCACCACACTCAGCTTAAAAGTAAACTTTGTAGCAATCAATTCTTCTTCAAGATTATTAAATTTCTTAATACAGTCATCATGCTTATCTGATTATTCTAACTTTGTATTCACCTTTCAACTATATTGTTCGAGTCATTTTTTCAGAAATTATTGTAAACTCAATTCTCCCTATCATGTATTTTGACAAATAATTTTTACTTGCTCCTAAATACAAAATTTTATTTTGTTCTCCGAAAAATATTTCATCCTAAAGAATATGGACTTGTGTTCTCACAAGTCAAAAAACTGATTCTGGAGAATTCAACACATTAATACTCACTCCTAGTTTCCTTCTCTATCCATTAATTTATTTAGTATGAATTCTAGAATTCCCAGTTAAGTCACAGTACAGGTGAGAGCTACCTATGAAACCTGATTTTTATACTATTATAAATCTCCTTCTAGATACATAATGATCAATTAACAAATACTTTAGATATGATTCTCAAGCAGTTATTAATCACCTTTAGGTGAAGTAATCCACTTTTTTCTTTTATCAAGAAAATATATCACGAGAAGTCTTTTCCAAATGTTTCTCTGAACTAGAAACTAATTCTATGTCTTTCTATTTAAGAGTTCAATGTTTTTAAAAAATAATCTATTGTGATGTGACTTGTTCCTGGAGAATCCAGGCTAACTACTAACAATTACTGCCATTTAACTACATTTTAGTTTAGTTTTCCTACAGTTTGGTGCTTAGATGTCTAGTCTCATTTTTCCCTCTTTTGAAAATCAGGATATATGCCTTTCCTTGTTTATTAGTCAATTAAAGCTGCTAAAATAAATATACCATAGATTGGTTGACTTAAAAAGCAAACATTTAATTTCTCACAGTTCTAAAATCTGGGAAGTCTAAGATCACGGTGCTGAAAGCTCCCATGTCTTAAGGGCCTGGTATCTGATTTCACAGACAGGTGCCTTCTCATTATGTCCTTATAGTGGAGAGCTGACCATGTCATGTCTCTTTATATAAGGGCAATAATCTCACTCATGACGGCTCCACTCTCATGACCTAATTACCTCCCAAAGACCTCACCTCCTAACACCATAACCTTTGAGGTTAGGATCTCAATGTATACATCTGTAGGAGAGAGGAGGTACACAAATATTCACTCCATAGCATCCTTCTTTCTGGTAGACTGTCATGTCTCAGTGACTCCCAGGAGAGATTCTATACTCACTTTTGCAGATCACTTTAGAATTCAGGGATATACTTCTTCAGCATGTACATTTCAAATATTTTAAATAGATAAGCCTATCTCCTTTATTGTCATCATCTAGAGTTTCAATTCTGTTTTGATTAGTTAAGTACTTTATTAGGAAACACAAGGTTAACAATGTATACAGTGAAAGCAAATCCCTTTTCTGTTCCTAATTTCTCTCCCCAAGGCAATTATTTTGGTCATTTACTCTTAGAATTCCAGAGATAACACATATAATACGAATATTCAAGTATTTATATATTTAATACAAATTATAACCTCCTTGCTTTTCCACTTAAAGTCCCTGTACCAATCTTTGCTCCATCATTGACAATTTGACATCAGAGTTTATGTGTATCATCTGTCATCTATTAATCTCATATCATCAGGTTCATAAAGAGAATCTATTCCTTCTTTATTCTTCTTGTTTCTTTCTCTGAGACTATAGCTTTGGAATCACCTTTTCTTTACCTTAAGCATATCATGCCAACTCTACCAAATGAGAAGTGCTTTAGAATTCCCAAGTTTTCTGCCTTTCTCTTTTATCTGCCTTTAGTCATATGGCTGTCTTCTCTTCTTTGATCCATATTCTTCTCAATTTCATATTCCCTACACATATACACCAGGGTTTTGGATTGTTAATGTTGTTCAGTGACTATTTATGGAGCACTTAAACACACCAGCCACAATTCTAGATCCTGGTAAAAGAAAAAGTATTAAAACCCAGGCCCAGCCAATGCATCTTCTTTCTTCATTTTTAGCAACTTAGATTCAAACATTCAACTTATGTCATATATAGCCTCTTAGAATCATACTTACTGCTAACTTGAAATTTGTTTCTCCTAAAGTCTAGGATACATACTTAACTGTCTAGCATTGTCTTATTTATAATTATCCTCTCCACAATAAAATGGCCACTTTGTCCCAAATAAGTACTGTCCATAGTCCTGGATAAGAATGGCCCTTCCTTCTACCCTCATGCTTTAGAGGATTCTATCAGACCCAGGCAATACACCCACTCAGAGCCCATATCTACCCTTCCTGGTACATTCAGGGTACCCAGGACTCCCAACTCCTTGTCAACCAGTGCAAACCAACTTCCAGTGCCTTTACCAGCCTCTTCTTGGAATCCATCCTCCAGGTATGATGACTGAAAATGCTCACCCCTATACCTGAGAAGCAACCAAGAGACAACTGTTTGCTGATGAATACAGCTGGAGCTTGGGTATGCAAGCTGGGCTGTCTGCTGGTGGTTGCTCAAGGCCCCTCAAGTTTATGACAGTTAGAAGTGGGAAGAGAAGGGGGCAGGCCACATGTTATCAGGAGGATTAAGCTCATTCTAAGAAGAAACTCCAAGGAATCCAAGAATTCTAAATTCAAATTTTTCCTTCTGGGTCATTTTGAAGGTATATATCTCAAGGTAAGAAAATTGGAGGATAAAACCTACTTTAGTAGCCTCTTAGCTTGATTTATAACTTTCACATATGTGAGCACATGGTATGCAGGCCTTCATTTGTAACTTTACTCTACTTACCACATGTTAAGGACAGACCTGCCCAAACTTTCTTGGACTGCATACCACCAAGTTCTTCCCTATTGATCAGATTTGCTTCTTTTATTATTTCCTCAATAGTCAAATATATATAGCTGTCAGCAACATAGAGTAAAAAGTAATTGGCTTATTCTACTTTTAAGGGAAGATATCCCGAAATTTTCCAAAGGTATCATCTGTTACTGTCCCTTTTTAAAACTGGACCAGGAATATTCTTGATCTAATAAGCTTCTGCAACAATATCAACTCTATTTCTTCCCCCAACCAAATGCTCTCTGTTATCATTCTTTCCTGAAGTATAAGATTTCCACTCAAAGCTAGTGAGGAAAAGGAAAAAAAAGGTGTGAGGAGTCTCATAAAAATTAATGGAAGATCAGTAGAATACAGAAAAGGGACTAGGGGGATGGAGGAAGGGAGAGAAAGGGGAAATACTGAGGCATGATGAGATTGGCTTACTTCACTTAGCATGATATTCTCCAACTCCATCCATTTACCTGCAAATGCCATAATTTTATTCTCTTTTATTGCTGAGTAATATTCCATTGTGTATATATACCACAGTTTCTGTATCCAGTCATCTATCGAAGGGCATCTAGGTTGGTTCCACAGTTTGGCTATTGTGAATTGACCCACTATAAACATTAAAGTGGCTGTGTCACTGTAGTATGCTGATTTTAAGTCTTCTGGGTATAGACCTAGGAGTGGGATAGCAGGCTCAAATGGTGGATCCATTCCAAGTTTTCTAAGGAATCTCTATACTGCTTTCCAGGTTGGTTGTATCAATTTGCAGTCCCACCAGCAATATATCAGTGTGCCTTTTCCCCCACATCCTCATCAACACTTATTCTTATTTGTATTCTTGATAACTGCTATTCTGACTGGCATGAGATAAAATCTTAGAGTAGTTTTGATTTACATTTCTCTAATTACTAGAGATGTTGAACATTTTTTCATATATTTATTGATCAATTGTATATCTTCTTCTGAGAAGTGTGTGTTCAGCTCCTTAGTCCACTAATTGATTAGGCTGTTTGTTTTTTGTTCAGTTTTTTGAGTTTTGATATATCCTGGAGATTAGTGCTCTGATGTGCATGTGGCAAAAATTTTCTCCCAAAATGTAGGCTCTCTCTTCACCTCATTGATAATTTCTTTTGCTGAGAAGAAGCTTTGTAGTTTGAATCCATCCCATTTATTGATTCTTGATTTTATTTCTTGCTTGTTAGGAGTCTTATTAAGAAGGTCAAGACCTACATTAGCCTCAAAAAACATAAAATACTTGGGAATCAATTCAACAAAAGAGGTGAAAGACCTCTACAATGAAAACTACAAGACACTAAAGAAAGAAATTGAACAAGACCTTAGAAGATGGAAAAATACTCCCATACTCTTGGATAGGCAGAATCAATATCGTCAAAATGGCCATACTATCCAAAGTGCTATACAGATTCAATACAATTCCAATTAAAATCCCAATATTATTCCTTATAGAAGTGGAAAAAGCAATCATGAAATTCATTTGGAAGAATAAGAGACCCAAATAGACCCAGAATAGCCAAAGCAATCCTTAGCAAGAAGAGTGAAGCAGGAAGCATCACAATACCAGATCTTAAACTATATTACAAAGCTATAATAATAAAAATGTCATGATATTGGCACCAAAATAGACACATAGACCAATGATATGAAATAGAAGACAGAGACAAACCCACATAAATACAGCTATCTTATACTAGACAAAGGCACCAAAAACATACATTGAAGAAAAGACAGCCTCTTCAACAAGTGGTGCTGAAAAAACTGGAAATCCATATGCAGCAAAATGAAACTAAACCCCTATCTCTTACATGCACAAAATTCAACTCAAAGTGGATCAAGGACCTAGGAATTAGACCAGAGACCCTGCATGTAATAGAGGAAAAAGTAGGCCCAAACCATCGACACATCCTCTATTAAGACCACCAGATACAAGCAAAATCCCCCTCCACTCTGCCCAGAAATGTCCCACACAGAGTTCCACACCAGAGCCCCTGACAACCGGTGGGAGCACAGGACAAGGCCTAGGACAACTTCTCACACCAGTCAGAATGGCAATTATCAAGAATACAAACAAGCAGTGTTAGCAAGGATGTGGGGGAAAAGGCACACTCATATATTGCTGGTGGGACTGCAAATTGGTACAACCAATCTGGAAAGCAGTATAGAGATTCCTTAGAAAACTTGGAATTGAACTACCATTTGACCCACCTATCCCATTCCTTGGTCTATACACAAAGGACTTAAAATCAGCATACGCAGCCACTGCAATGTTTATAGCAGCTAGATTCACAATAGCTAAACTGTAGAACCAACTTAGATGATCTTCAATAGATAAATGGATAAAGAAACTGTGGTGTATATAAACAATGGAATATTACTCAGCAATAAGAGAGAATAAGATTATGGCATTTGCAGGTAAATGGATGGAGTTGGAGAATATCATGCTAAGCGAAGTAAGCCAATCCCAGAAAACCAAATGCTGAATGTTCTCTCTCATAAGTAGATGCTGATCCATAATTGGGGAGGGGGCACAGGAAGAATGAAGGAACTTTGGTCAAAGGGGAGGGAGGGGGAGAGGACATGGGGGCAGGAAAGATAGTGGAATGAGATGGACATCATTGCTCTAGCTTCATGTATGACTACATACATGGTGTGATTCTGCATCATGTACAACCAGAGAAATGAGAAGTTGTGCTCCATCTGTGTACAATGAATCAAAATACATTCTGCTATCATGTATACCCAAGTAGAATAAATAAATAAAAGAAAAGAAATATCCCACGCAGCACAAGAATGGGCATGACCCGTTAGGAACCGAGCAGCCTACCTGCCCCCACCTCTAATCCTGTTTTGGTGAAGAACTTTCTATCGAATCCCTTTTATGTGTTCCAATATAAATAAACCAGGCATGGGCCCATTCTTTGTCAGAAGCTGTACCCGTATGGTCAGCTTGGCCTACCACTGCTCCCACTCTGAAACTATATTTCTGTGTCCTGTGGTTATTTTGTAGTACTAAATTTTCTTAGCTTTTATTTCTCAGCCAGCTCATCCCTCTGGAGGGAACTCTTTCCCTTGCCCATGCAGGACATAATGAGAGTGAATGGAAATATAGGCAGTGGCGTTCAGAATACAATTATAGAATTGATATTTGCCATAAAGTGAATTAGAAAAATGTGCCCAATCTAGGCAGATGAATTATAAAAATGCGCTGTTTTCTGGGTAAGCACAGCCCTGCAGTTGTCAGTACGAAGGTCCACAGTTTGCCCAGCAGTGGGAGGACTAGATTTCATCTCCACTTAGACCCTTAGCAGTATATTATGCAGCAGCTTGTGTGAGATATCTTGTCCCCCAACAACCACTACCACCCACCTACACTCACACTGTCTTCTAAAGGGATCTTAAAATATACTACAACTCACCACTGGCTATCAGTGATTAAAAGTGTTGGATTTGAAGTTGGACTACCTGGGTGAGAATCCAGGCTCTGTTCCCTGCTTGCTGGAAACTTCAGAAAAGCTGCTGATCCTCCCTGAACATTAGTTTCTTTGTAGGTAAAATGAGAAGAATAAGAGTACTTTACTCAATAGGATCTTCAAGGATAAGTAAGAAAATCCATATAAAGCCTATAACTTAGCCCATGTCTCTGGCACTTCACAAGGGCTCAATAAATGTTAGTTGATGTTACTATATCCTTTGCAATAAGAGACCAGAAACTACTCATCTACATTTAGGTTAAACATGTCTTTCATCTGTAGAGCTCATAATTATTATTCAAGGGTGCGCTGACTCTTTTCCCGTAACAAAAGAATTTAAAACAAAGCTTCCTTCTAGTGTCTCATTTTATTGGATCTCTTGACTTTCAAATTTTAGGCACATTTCCTACATGTGCACTAATTAAAAATGCAACATGCCTATGGTACTGGCACCAAAACAGACATGTAGACCAATGGTACAGAATAGAAGACACAGAGAGTAATGCACATAATTACAGCTATCTCATACTAGACAAAGGTGCCAAAAACATACATTGGAGAAAAGATAGCCTTTTCAACAAATGGTGCTGGGAAAACTGGAAATCCATATGCAGAAAGATGAAATTAAACCCCTATCTC
>PVHX01004390.1:0-56681 GCA_004024805.1 Geosciurus inauris
TCTTCTTCTTCTTCTTCTTCTTCTTCTTCTTCTTCTTCTTCTTCTCCTTGTTTTTTGGTTGTCAATAGACTTTATTTATATGCAGTGCTGAGAATTGAAGCCAGTGCCTCACACATGCTAGGCAAGCACTCTATCACTGAGCCGCAACTCCAGCTCAAGTACTATCTTTCTTGGAAAGAAAGGAAAGTCAACAAAAGGTGTAACTGTGGACAACTGAGACTCAGTCCTGTTGGAGACTCTTTGAGAAATGGGTGGAATATCCTTCTAATGTGTCCCACCGCAGCAGCTAGGAAGCTGGATGTTTATACATCAACTCCTTCTGTTCAGTATTTCATTGAAGAGACTGCTCCTGGGGTCCTTAACTTATGGGCACTTATAACCAGTTTCACATATCCTCCCACACACAGAGAAAGCCTTGAGAGAAATAGTCTCAGGTGCTTCTGGGAGGAAGTCATCAACATTATAAATATGGTCAGTACCAAAAGCATGCAGAGAGGGCACCAGCAGCATCTACTACATTGGGAAAACAAGTGCTCTTGTTGGTCTTCTAATGGGATATTTCTCCCAGTTGAGCTTAAGTCTCCTGACACTGGACACCTGGCATGGACTGGCACCACAATGAGGCTCAACCCATGTTAAGTTTCTCCCTCAACCCTCTCTTATCCACTACTGAGATGACACTACATCTCAGCAATGGTAATGCATGTTTGATTTAAAACAAATAACAAGATTCAGGGGAATAACTGCCTTGGGGGTTTCTTTTTTTCTTATAGTTCTGAATATCACGGTTGTGCATCAGTGCTAGGCTAGCCTTGTGTGTCCTCTGAATTCTCCTCCCTGAAAAACATGAAGCACTAGACTTGGGCTGGAAAACTTCTATTTGGATGTCCTGAAGAAACTATACCCAAACTGTGACTTCAGAAAGGACTTAGACTTGACTAAGCACATGAGTAAGATCTTCTGCATGAGACAGCAGTTCACATTGACTAGGGTCATCTGAGGACTTTAATTTTTGTGAAGTTCTTAACCTTTTTTATTTTTCATATCTAAACTATATAGACAGGCAGATATTTTAGTATTCAATAATGGGAGGTCAAATACTATTATTCAAGTTTGGGACAGTTTTATATCACCACCATTATGATAATAGAGTTATTAAAATCTATCATTTGAGCTCATTATATGACCTCAGCCAAGCCATTTTGTGTGACGGGCATCTTCTGAGATGGAACACAAAACAGTGAATTATCAGTATAGGATGTGGGTGGTAGAGTTGTACAAGTAATGTACAGGGTTGATCTATTTCAGAGCATTTAGGGAAAGGATTGCCCATTCTGTGTATTATAAGATCTAAATATTCTTTTGCTGGCAGGACACAACACAATGACATTTGCAAAGACAAAAGGCAGAACTCTTTGTAATTCACAACTCCAAAGGAGAAAGGTTGCCAAGTAGGGAGGGGGATACCCAGGGATGGGGTAATAGCGGCTTACATACAAGTGGGGTAAGTTTAGCCAGGGTTTGCAGGCTCTCTGTGAACTGTGTAATTTGAACATTTTTTGCAGACTCTGGGACATACACCATCCCTAATTATCTGGTTCCTGGCCATCACTGGGTCAAGACAATGAAAACAAAGTAGTGGTTGGTATTGGGTTGTGGTGACATGACTGTGACAGTGACTGAGTACCCCCAATAAACTACCGATCACCTTGGGAGGGCAATCACGCACTTGGTTGACCAGAGGTTTGGACTTGATGTTTAAGTGGACAAAACTTGGGTATGTCAGGAAGTCCCATTCTCCCCTGCTTTCCTGCCATCACACCAAGTCAGGTCCTTGAGACTGTGAAGAGACCAGCATATTCTTGGGAAGAAGTATTGAGCCCTCCACTCTACCCCTGCTCATTTCTTCCCAGGGGAGGAGGAGGAACTGGTGGAGTTGTGAGTTTAGAAGGAAGGAACACAAATGGCTCATACCATTCCTCTGTCTCTAGTTTCTTTCTAGCTCCCTCCCCTCTCATTTGATGAATTATCTCAGGAAGGCTCTGTCTCTTAAGAGAGGAAGGCCTGAACTGTGTATACAGACAAGGGTAAATCTTTCAAGTTCAGGGGTGAAGCAGAAGGAAGACCATTGTTGTCTAAAACAGATTTAGGTGTAGCCTACTGCTGCTTAAGTCAACTTAGCTTTACCTCTGATAAAACTCATTCTGTACTTTGAGCTCCATTTGTACCAGTCCTGTAATACTTATCCCTTGCTCAGAATTCCCAAGTGCCAGGTACAGGTGATATTAATGATTATATGTGTGTATATGGTCACTAACCATTTCTCCCACCAGGAGGTAGAAGTTGTTCTCTCTCCCATTGAATCTGAACTTCTCTTGTTACTTGTATTGAATCTGAACTTCTCTTGTTATTTGCTTTGACCAGAAGTGACAGTTGGCAGAAGGAAAAACGAGGGATTCTAAGTCCAACCTGAAGATGCCTCATAACTTCTGATTCTGCTTAGAAGGGAACTCACCATGTGCAGAGTCCATACTATCCAGAGAGAAAGGCCAAGTGGAGAGAGATCTTGATGGATGAAACACTGCATGGAAAGAGAGGCCACATGGAAATGAAATTTTCAGATACACTAGGGAGCCCACAAGAAGAGAGAAACCCCATAGTCAGAGCCAAACCGAAAGTTACTGATCCTCCTAAGCTGAGGTCCCAGACAGATGAATGAGACCATCTCAGATTCTCCAGCCCCAGCTGAATAGAGAATATTACAAGAAGACAGAAGCCATCCCTCTTAGCCTTGCCCACAATCCTGAGCAATAAAATGATTGTTGTTCAAGCTGCTAAATTTTGGGATGGAGTACTACACAGACATAAATAACTAAAATAGCCTGTACCCTAACAAAGATACAAGAGTTTCCTGGCTGCTGATGACAATGTTACTAATAGAAAGGGGACAAGAGATACAAGGCAGAAAGGGCTAGAGTTCAAAGCACATCAGAAGAGGTGCCCTGAGATGGAGCAGGCACAGAGAAGATGGTTAGGGGTTCTGATAGAGATGTATGGTATGAAGATTATCATGGCTTTGGTTTTCTCAGTGATGCTTGAAGTGAGATCATAAGCTGGACTGGAGTTGGGAGATTTATTTGGGGGACTAATATAAAGAACTCTGAAGTGATCATCTTGGATGATGGGAAATCAGCTCTCTAGAGAAGCATGGTTCAATTCCTTAGCCGTGTTGAATGTCCATTTGTGGTAGGGAATCATGAATCCAGTCTGTTAGGCAATGTTCATCTGCTGACCTACAGGACTGTGATGGTAGAGGGGCAGGAAGCAGTGGCTCTCCACCCTGGGTGCACACTGGTATCACCTGGGGAGATTTCAAAGGTCACCAAGTGACTCCTTTAAAACCAACCAACCGGGGCTGGGATTGTAGCTCAGCGGTAGAACACTTGCCTTGCATGCGTGAGGCCCTGGGTTCGATCCTCAGCACCACATACAAAGCAATAAAGACATCGTGTCCATCTACAACTAAAAAAAAAAAATTTGAAAAAAAATAAAATAAAACCAACCAACCAAAAAAACAAAAGTTATGCTTACATCCCTCTTTCCATTCCTGGATTCCCTGATGTAATTGGTCTAGCGTGAATCCTGGGCATCAAATCCAATGGCAACTTCCAACCAGCCTCATGGCCAGGTCTGACATCTCTAGCCATTTAGGCTACACACCGCAACAGTCCTTAAGGCCCTACTTACATAGTCTATGTTGGAATAGTTTCCCTTAAATTTGTGTTGTACACAGTCTTTAAAACTCTATATGGTGGGCCAGTATATCCATCCTTGTTCTGTTTGCAAAGCTTATTTTTTTCTTTTGCTATCCCAGCACTACTCACTTCTTATTCTCTTGCTACCACCTTGACTACATTTTCTTATGGGAAACTAACCACCTCCCTCCATGTTCATGAATTACAGCTCGAAAATTCTTAAAGCCAAATTTGTTTCGTTGACCCTCTTCCTCCCATATTCACCTCCTGGGTAATATCCCTGCTCCCCAGACAGGTGCTTAATTTAGCAATCTCAGTCTTCTCTGGCTGTATTTTTCCTGATCTGCTTCTGCCTGTCCTTTAGAACCTCATTGTTTCTGGCTCAGACCCTCAGAGTCATTTCTAAACTGGTTGTCCTTTCCTCTAGTGTATCCTTCACATTAACTACAGCAGTCTTCAGAAACAAACGTTGATATTCTTATTCCGCCTCTTAAAACTCTTCAGTGGCTCCAAATGTTCACTGGAAATAGTTTTACGTCCTTACATTTGTACTTAAGGTCCTAGAGTATCAGACTGAAACTTATCCTCCGAGAATCATGTGCTGCCCAAACACACTATTGTATCTATGCTCTCTTCTTCATGCCTTTTCCCAGAAGCCATGGCCTGAATGTTGGTATGCCACTAAACGTTCATATGTTGAAAATTAATCCCCAGTGCAAAGGTATTTGGAGATGAGGCCTTGGGATTTTTCCAGAGATATTTAGATCCTGAGTGTAGAGCCTTCATAATGGGATTAATGCCCTTATAATAAGAGACAGGGTAGAGTTCTCCTTATCTGTCTGTCTGTCTCTCTCTCTTTCTCTCTTTCCCACTTGAGAAGCCCTTACCAGATATCTATTTGACTTCCCAGCCTCCAGCATGTGAGAATTAAATGTTGTTTAAGTCACTCTGGTATTTTTTGTTACGGCAGCTAGAGCTGACACACGAAACTCCTTCTCTCTGAATGCTCATTCCATATCTACCATCCCCATTTCTATATACTCTTCAAGGCCTAGTTTGTTACCTGGCTCTCCCTGCAGGCCCCCTCTGAGGTTCTTTTCTCTATCTGTTCTTATTCCTAACCACACTGTACATCTCTATCCACCTGATAGAGATCTTCAAGGGGAGAATGTTTGTATTTTTCCTTGTATCTCCAGGGCTTAGTATAGTGTATGAGTCCTATTAGATGGTCAATAAATGAGGGAATGGATACTGTGCAACAAAAGAGTAAACTTTGACTCACAGATGCTGGAATGGATGTATTTACTTGGCATGTCCAATGCAATTGCAGGTCTTGTGTGATTTAAAGGCTGTTTTTCTCAGGACCAATACATCTTTTATGAAAGCCTTATCATTCAACATAATTGTTCAGCTTTGGCTGCTTAAATGCACTTTGTAATACCACCAGGGACTCTTGAGCTTAACAACAGCTTACCCAGCAGGGACACTCTAGCTTGAGGGTAGAGAAGGTGAGGCCAGGTGTGGAGCCCTTCCTTTGGGGGACCACATGGACTGAATCTGGCCTTGGAACTCAGGGGTCAGATGCAAAGGGGAAGTATGACAGATTGCTTTAATTGCCCTGAATCGTACCCATCCCTACATCCATGTCTTTCACCATGTGATGTGGGAGAATGTTTTTTCCACCTCTTGACATTTGGCCAGATGACTTTCCTTGGCCAGTAGAATTAGGAACAAATGACAGATGACCTGTCCTGAGCCTAGGCCTCCAGGGGCTTTGCCTGTTGCCATTTTCTCTCTGACACTTTTGCCATCATCAGGAGAATGAGATTCCTGGGCTGAGCCCCTGCTCCGAGGAGGAGAAGATAGATGCTTGAGCAATAAGAACTTATTATCAAATGCCACTGAGATTTTGAGATTGTCATTATGCATCATTACCACTTCTCTGGCTTATACAATGGACCATTACCCAGAGCAACCAGAAACACAAAAGGGACAAAGCACAAAGGCAGAAAAGTGTCAAAGCAGACTGACAAATACTATCGTCAGAGAAGCAGCACACACCTCAGGCCAAATGGACTGGATGTTCAGAAACCAAGTGAGAAGGCCTGGTTGGTGGAATATCCCCCAGTTAGGAAAGAGTTGAGGCAGGTGCAGGAGTTTCTGGAATATTCCCTTGAGCAACTCTGAACCCTCTGTCTTCAACTTATTCTTATTGGTACCTGCATGAAGAAATCTAGGCATCACCCACTACACTCCCACCAGGTATAATTCCTTCCACTTAAAGTGGAGGTGGCTATTTGCTAAGGAGCAGGAGAACTGGGCCTTGGTTGCAGAATTTTTTGCAAAGTCTCTGGGAAACCGAAGGCTGGTCACTGCTTGTAAGTCTCGGTTTCCTCATTAATACAAGAGGGTGTTGCACGAATTCCTGTATCATTCAGAATGGACCAGATTATGCAATAGTAACAAGCTGCTTCTCCTTGAATGTCAGTTACTTTTAAAATAAATCAAGAAAAGTTGATTCCAGGTTTATTGGTATTGTCCTTATTGAGGACTTGGGGTAACATAGCAGTCACTCTCTAAATCTCTGCAAGTAACCAAAGAGGGAAAAGAGAGAGGCTCAAGGCACACATTGACTCAGCTCCTACCTGGAAGGTGTATGCCTCCAGTCACATTCCTGGGCCAATGCTTGCCCATGACCACATTTAACCAGTCAGGAAAGTACAATTTTGCCCAGGGCTTGGAAGGAGGAAGATAGAGTACATTTGCAAACAGTCCCTGTGACTACTATGCTTTCCTGTATGGCTAGATATTTTTATTAAAGTTTTCCTTCTTCTAGTGGCAATCATCAAAACTGTCTCATCTTCTTTATGCAGTTGCTCAACCCCAAGCATAGAATCAAGCCACTGACTGAAGTCCACTCTGTCTTTGAGATTTAGAGAAAACTGGCTGGAGTCTCCATCTCGACTCCTGCGGGAAGTCCAATGTCTTGTCATGTACATTCAGCAAATCCCTGGGGTCACCTCCAGGGTCACCTCCAAAAAGTCTTGGCCTCATTTTGATGTTACCTTCAATGACTTTTGTCTCCTCCCTGCTCCATCTGACTTGAACTCGGTCTCTTTTCCTTGATTTCTCCTGATTTACTCACACAAAGCATCTTTATCCATAGCAGCCGATTTGCTGAAGGTTTAGATGGAGAGATGATCTCCACAGTAATACACATAATCTGAAAATGGGTGTCAGATACTCCCGTTCTTCTGAGGCTTTGGATCACTTGCTCCTAGGAATTTCTCTCTCTCTCTCTGTCTCTCTCTCTCTCTCTCTCTCCCTCTCTTTCTCTCTCTCTCTCCTATCTCTGCAGGTAAAAACCTCACCATTGGGTAACCCCTCTCTTGCCAGCTTCTACCCACTCTTCATTATGACAGTGATAGAATTCCCTACCTTCTACTTAGCTCCAGGCATATATTTTCACATACAGACACCCACGGTGTCTGCTAAACAAAGAATCATCTGCTGCGGCTCCTGAGTGTCTCAGATAATCTGGCAGAGACTTTGAAATTCCAGTTGTCCTTCCCCCACCCCCAGTCTTGGGCCCCTCCGTGAGTAGAATGGAGTAGTATAGAGATTTATGTGCCCACTGGTACAGGTATTTCTGCCTTCCTCTTGCCTCTTTCCTTAAAAGGCAACAATTGCTGAAGTCAGTTTTAGTTTTAAATAACTCTTCTCTCTGTTAAATACAGACACACTGGTTTTATGAAGCACTTACATGTGAATGCCAAGTACCATGCCCCATCACAATCCCGTGGGGATGGTATTATGTTTATCCTCATATTACTGGTAAAGAAACTGAGGATTAGAGAAGAAAAGCAGTTTGTCAGGTTCTCCCATGCAGCTTGCACATGTTATGCTGGGTGTTATGGTTTGGATGTGAGGTGTCCCCCAAAAGCTCACATGTGAGACAATGCCAGGAGGTTCAGAGGAGAAATGATTGGGTTGTAAGAGTCTTAACCCAATCAGTGAATTAATCCCTGATAGAGATTAACTGAGTGGTAACTGAAGTGATAGGATGTGGCTGGAGGAGGTGGGAATTGGGGAGTAGCTGGGGGTATATATTTGTATCTGGGCAGTGGAATCTCTCACTCTGCTTTCTGATCATCAAGTGAGCCCTCTCTCTCTCTCTCTGCCTCACCTCAAGGCCCAAGGAATGGAGTCCACTGTCTATGGATTGAGACCTCTGAAACCATGAGCCCCCAAATAAACTTTTCCTCCTCTACAATTGTGCTGGTCTGGTCTTCTAGTCACAGCAGCAAAAAAAGCCGACTAAAACCCTGGGACTAAACCCCATGTCTGCAGGACAACCCAGTCCTCTTCTATCTCTGTTAAACTGCACCGTTCTGACTACATGCATTTTTTTTCTTTCTTCTCAAAATGATTTGAGGAAAGCTGTAAAAGATAACCTAAGGCACATGTACTGCTGTCATTTGCCTTCCATCTTGATCTCAAAATCCTTTATTAACAAAAAAATAATTCAGGTCAATACAGGAGATGGATGGACCCCTTGGTGTGTCCATCTCAAGGAGTGGGGACAAGGGTGGAGGGAAGAAAACTGAGGATGGCTTGTTAAATTCACTGAGCTTATGGCTGAGTTAGGAGAAGGACCTCTTAAGATATTGAGGGGGTAACAGAGGTGCCTAGCCTCCTGCAAAATGTCAGGGAGCCAGCTCAGTGAGGATGAGGACAGGTTATGCAGAGGGCTCTTCATGATTGTTCCCTAGAGAATTTACTATGTTTTGTCTGCTGTCAGAGCTGGTTAATAAACATTTCCTTACATTTTCTCCTGGCTCACGAGGAAAATTCCACCCTATTCTATAGCAAAGCTCAATCATTTCTCAGGATGAACATTTTATAGGAGACTCCTGGGCTGACTGCGTGCTGATGATCCCCCTTCCATTCCATGTGAACTCTTAAGAAATGCTCTCACCTCTACCTCCTACAATCACAACAGCTTCCTGTATGGAAGAATAGACATAAATATCACCATTTTACAAGTGATGAAACTGAGTCATAGGGATGGGAAAGATTCACCTTAGATCTCCCAGTTCCTTGCTAGCAAGAGTGAGATGAGTCCTCAAGTTGCTGGCAACTCAGTCCTGAAATGTTCCTTGGTCCCAAGCCTGCCTCACAGGGTCCAGGCCCCAGTGACAGGAATTCCAAAGATCACAGAGTCAAGCATGGCAAGTCTACCTACCTTTAGTAGGGTCTCATTCCACATCAGCAACATTTTATTACCTCCCATGAGTATCTGGTAATGACAACAGTTTCAGCTTAAAATGTTCTCTACTTCTTTGGTATGGCATAAACACTTCCCATTGTAAAACCGGGGTGCTGTTGTTTCTGAAACAAAAATGCGCTGTAGATATAATTCTCAAGGGAAAACTCCTGGTTACTTGCTGTATTCTCACTACCAGGATGCCCAAATCAATTAGGAGAAATCAATTATTCCTGATGAGAAAATAACATGTGGTTTCTCCACAACACTCACTTCCCAAGCCCTGCATCTTCTAAGAACATGAAGGAACATCATTCAGAAAAAGCTAGATAATGAACAAAGGGAAACTGCTGCACGATCTTAAGGCCCCTGCAGTTTCAACATGGTCAATGCTGGTGGTGACCATTGAGGAGTGACTATAAAATCCTTTTACTTCCAAAATGTCTCCTTGCCTCTGAGCTCCCTTTTGCAGCCTCCCCTCCATGCAAGGGGAGCTATTCTGTGCTACGGATGG
Source organism: Geosciurus inauris (assembly GCA_004024805.1). NCBI lineage: Eukaryota > Metazoa > Chordata > Mammalia > Rodentia > Sciuridae > Geosciurus > Geosciurus inauris. The sequence goes on from PVHX01004390.1 coordinate 9,536, forward strand.
AAAAAGAAATCCACAATGGTGTGGCAACCTGTTGCAGGTCTTCTGCCTCCTAGGCTTTGCACAAGGATTCTAGTGTGGATTTTTTGGCAAACCTGCTACCTTCTTTGATTTCCTGGTGTGGGCATTCCAACTTTGCAGTGCAATAGGGAAAGTGCTACGGATCTAGATTCGAATCTTACCTCTGCCACTGATTGCTAAGGCATCTGGGGCACTTTATTCACTCTCTTTGAGGCTCAGTTTCTTGTCTATATAATCAAGACAGTAGAGGTAGGGCCAGGAATTGAGGAGGAAAACACATATTAAGATGTTAATATTAAGGATATTTAATCATACATAAACTATTTCTGAGTCCTAGTCTGTAGCATGAGCAACTGTCACTTTGGTTGCCCTGAATTCATCCAAAATTTGTTTCCCATGCTGGGGCCAGGAAGAGTGGAAGGCAGCCTATAGGTCAAGCTCAAGATTGGCTACAGTTAGGCTCCCTTGCTGAGACTTCCAGCCTGCTGTTTTAGTGTGTAGTCAAGGTCATAAACACTTTGATTCAGCATATGTACTCAAGGTCATAAACATGTTCTTGTGAGCATGTCTGATGTAACCTTATGTTCTATAAACATGTTCTATGTAACCTGTCGGCACTGTACCTTTTTTGTTTGACCTGCATATAAAAAGTCCTATGACACGACTCAGGGAGGAGCTATTGCCCCCTCCAAATAAGGCATGTCTAGTATCCTAACTGCATCTTGCATCTCCTTTCACAGTGCCTGAGCCCCTGCAGAACACAGCCCTACTTCCCACTGTGAAATTGGGGAGATGTTTCTTTTCTGATGACTGGGGCCTTGTGGCTCCTATACAGTTTCTGTGAACTTTCTGGATTCCCAGGTATTCTGTGAACTGCCCCAAATCCTCTGATAAATTCCTTTCAGGCTTAAGTTAATTAGAAGCAGTTTCTGTGTTTCTAGCCTACAGTTCTGACTCACAGATTCTCTTAAATGCTATGGTCTGAGGATGGAACAAGCCTAACACTTAAAACATGAATTGTTTTGTAGCTGTAGGCCAGAGAGAAAATGGACAGCTGGGTTCTTCACAGGCTGACTTTGCCATGATTCTTGGGTCTATTTTCCCAAGACTGTCACTCAGGAAGTGAGTTATTCCTGGCTATTTGCTGGCAAGTGATCAGCATTCATTTCTAACCCAAAATTCATTTATTGAGTTCCGAATGTGTGCAAGAGATTCAGGTCTGAAACTGACTCAAAAGGCATACAGGCAATGTAGAGTTTTCTTTCAATAACTGGAACCTTCCAGTTGCCCTAAAATTCATGGAAAGACAACATACCCCTTTGATCCTTCCCTTTTAATTACCATTTTTCAAAATTGATGTTTCAAATGGTGATGAATTAGGGCTACCTACCTCTCCTCCAGCCCTACTTTGGGAGATTAGCCACCTGAAAATGACATTGTTGGGTAATTTGGGAAATTTCTAATATTGTCTGAATATTTGGTGATAAAAAGGTGCTATAACAGAAAGCTTCAATTTATGAACTGAAAAACACAAATTTCAAACCATCATGATCTCATATAGGTACAATAACACACAGGGAAAGAGCTGGAAAGATATGCACCAATATACTGCAAAATAGGGTATACTGGGTGAGAATGTCTCAATTTAAACATTTTTTTTCTAATTTGGGAAAATTTATGTGCACTAAGGAAAGGCTGATTTTTTTTAATCACAGGGATGAAATAACCATTTATTACATGACCTGGCATATACTAGGCACTCCAAAAATAGAAGCTATTAAAAGAGGTCTTCTTACTAAAATGTCTATGTATAAATATTTGGTAGTTACTAATTACTTAGAAAAAGATGATGCACCATTGAGAGTGGTTTTGGAGATAATAAATGTTTGGACACAACCAGATACCTTAGCTGTTTCAATCAATGCTTAGTCTAACTCTGCTTTGCTACCTCTAATTTCTAACCAGCAACTTTTTCTTCACTATATTTCATGGATGTCTTTATATTTCAATAAATGGAAAAATAACAACCTCACCTTTCATAAATAAAAATCTTCTTGTCCTATGAATGTATCATCACTTATTTCAGAATGGCTGGTATTTGGGGCCAGATGACTCTTTGTTGTATGAGGCTGTCCTGTGAATCACAGGATGGTTAGCAGCATCACAGCCCCCGACATGAGGTGCTTGGAGCACTCCCTTCCCCCAAGCTCTGTCCACCAAAAATATCTCCAGACACCCCAAATGTTGCCTGATGGGAAAAATCATATATACACTCACATTTGACAGCCACTATTTTAACTAGTTCCTTGCTGATAAACACATAGGTTGCTACATGTTTTCCCGGAGATCCAAGCAATGGCTATCATGATAAGCCTACCTTGCAGATACATTTGTCTGTTTATTTTCTTAGAATATATTCCTAGAAGTAGATCATCTGGATCAATTATGCTGGGCACATTTTAGAGATTTTGATATATCATAGCAAATTGTCCTACCTATAGGTTATACCTACACTTCTATCTATAGGCACATAGGTACCGCACACATATCACCTGTGGGAATATTGGCCAAGGGCTTAAAAATGGTATATAGATATTATTTTCCATAGAAAAGATTGGCACTTCAGGTTCATTTATTAGTTATTTTTGTTTCTTCTACTTTGGAGTGTTCATTCAGGTATTTATATACCTTTGTTTATCACTCCTAATTGCAAGAATATTTCTAGTGGCTGATTGTCTTTTCAGTTTATGATTTCTGTTGCTTACTGAAAATGTTATTTTTAATTTATAAAATCTTATGTTTTTCCACTTTGGATTTCTGGATTTGGTGTCTGCTTAGAAAAGTTCTTTTGTCAGTCACTTGTGCCAACACAGTATGTTGTCCAGTGATTTAAAATACCAACTTTATTATATACTAAATAATATGTCTGGATCTCTTAATCTATTCCTTTGATCTGTCCATTTTGTCCTATGCCAATACCACATTCTTATCATTAACTTGGCTTTAGAATATCTTTTAATATCTGGCACAGTCTCTTTATGTTAATATTCTTTTTAAAAATAGTACTGGATAGACTCATACAGTGGCTACCATTATATTCTTTCAGAATAATGTTTTACTAGTATTTTCTTTTTTTACCAAAAGAAGTGGGGTTCTTTTCCTCCACAAAACTTAAAATAATAGCAAAGATATTCAGGAGATGGCAGACTGAAAACCTGTACTAGCTTCACCTTCCTTGGCAAGATCCTTAGAAATGACAGAAAATATATTTTCAAGAGAATAAATTTATGTAAATGCCAAGGAACAAGGAGCACCCTTGGTGAATCAGACATTATGAGACATACTTGAAGTATGAAAGGCAGATGGAATCAGATTGAAGGAGGAAGCCACAGTCCAAAATATATTCAGAGGAACTTGCTGAAAAAGGTAGGACTGACTCCAGAAATGCCCTAAACTAAAAGTGTATGAAGACATGAAGTGAATGGTATCTGAGACACACCAATGGGAAAGTTGTTTGGGTATCACTTCCACCTCCTCCCTGTCCTCCCTTTTTGTAGTACTTTAGCATTGAATGCCAATGTTTTTATCCTATAGGCTATAGGTTGGTGATTATTAGATGGAGCAAGGAGCCACAATGCCCAGATAATATCTCAGCACAATTGACAATATATCTATCCCTGCTCCCACTGGAGGCAGGCAGCAGGTAATAAGGGCCATATAGCCCTTGTAAATACAAACACATACATGTATACACACATACATATAGGTATACACAAATACATATATTCACAATTAAGAGTAACCAAACACCATTCACAAAAGAAACTCAACAAAGAAGAAAAACCATCACCTGAGGAAATAGAGTTGGTTCAGCAAGGAAAAAGAGCAAGAGTCTATCAAACAAGAACATGCTGTCTGAAAAAAGGACCAGTCAGGAATCTTGGAAATAAAATGTGTGACAAAAAAAAAGAAAAAGACTTTAAAAAAAAAAAAGACTCAATACATTAGATAATAGGATGATCATTGCTGAAGAGCACATGAGTAAACTGAGAGAAAGATCCAGTTGCATTAGTGAAGATGCTGAACTATAGGCAAGAATCACCTGCACTACTCCAGTATACATACATGCATGGATAAAGTGTGATGTTTAAACATGTTACTGATCTTAAAGGTAAGATCAGTAACAAAGTAAACCCGGATGTCAAAAGTAAACCTGGCTCAAAGCAATGAGTGACATTTGGTCTACACCATCTCTGATTGAATTGAGGATACAGAGAGAGAAATGTGAACCAAAATTCATGTGTAAGGAGATGGGGTTTGCAATTATACAAGTTTGGAATGTGAGTCTTCAGGTCTTGTGTGCACAGGGAGCCAGAAAATAATGTTCTGTCCATGAATGAGTACACAAAATCTCTGATCATTTATTTTTCCCAAGTCACTTGTGGAAATAGAAATAGAGTCATTTATGAGTGATTGGAACATGAATTTGTGCCAAGCTTGGGCATAAGCCTGGAATTCCCATGCCCTTGGCAGTACAGAAAAGAAGGGGGGAAAAAAGCAAAACAAACTTTTTACGTTCGTACATTCAAAGACATAGTCTAAATGACTCAGTGCTTAAGGAAAAACTTTGCATGGAAAAAAATCATAAATATTTAGGAGTGAATGACAATGAAAAAAAAGCAAAGTTTGTAGGATGCCACAAAAGTGGTACTTTAAGGGAAATACATCTATTAGATGTTGGAACTCTCTAGAATAATTCTCTATTATGATTATCTGCTCATAATTATCAAATGATAAAAAGATGTATCTTTTTCCTCTCCATTTTAGGAAATGTCTTTGACATTAACTTCTAGCTCATTTATTGATTTTTTTGCCAATTACATAATTTCCAAGAAGTTCTTTCTTATTATCTAGTTGCTCCATTTTAAAACAAACTAGACATATTTTATGGATTCCATGTCTTGTCAATGCATCTTTTAATTTTAGGGATATTTTATAGTCTTTGTTCACTGAATTATTGATTTTATCAAATCCTGCAGTCAATGAAAATGTATTTCTCTTACCTACTTAGAGGTACTACTCTAGGCACTCAAGAGAGTAAAGCAGAAAGTCCTTGCCCCTATAGAGCTCAAGTTCTAACTGGGAGAGAAAAAAATAAACCCATAAACAAATATGGTAACTTCAGGTAGTCATAAGTACTATGAGAGCTGAGAAATAAGTATAGAAACTGGTTCAGAACCTGTGATTCCAATAGGACTTAGTCAGATACAATGAAAAATAATCACCAAGGATCCAGCACAGAGAGATAAACAGACGGGACTGCCAGAGAAGTGGCAGAACTGGACATAAACATACCAGTTTAAGAAGATGCAACATATGTTTAACAGGAACTTCATGAGGAGAAAATAGAAGTAATGAAGGAAAGTCATATTCAAAAGGTAATAGACAACACTTTTAAAGAAATGAAACAAGGTATTTCCTTAGGAAAAAAACATACAAAGCTCTAAGTAGTGAGGACAGAGGAATAAAACATTTGACATTTCTCAGCTCTCATAGCAGTTGTCAATACTTAAAAATATTTTGCTTATTTGTTCATGGATCTATTTTCTTTCTCTCTCAGCTGATATAATTATTGTAAAATTGGTAATATCTTACATAATTATGGTACAATATCAAAACCAGAAAAGTGACCAATCTATATTATGTTACCAAGTGTTACCAATCTATATTATGTTATCAAATGTATAGATTTGTGTAACTAAAACCACAGTTTACATACAGACCAATTCCATCACCACAAAGATCACCCTCATGCTACACACATCCTTTTCTCCCTACAATTCCTAATCCCTGACAGCAACTAATTGGTTCTCCGTCTCTATAACTTTGACATTTTAAAATTATCATATGACTTTTGCCAATAAATGGATGGATCTGGAGATTATGATGCTAAGTGAAGTAAGCCAATCGCAAAAAACAAAAGGCTAAATGTTCTTTCTGATATGTGGGTGCTAACATACAATAAGGGGAAGTGGAAGAATAGAAGTTCAGTGGATTAGACAAAGGGGAATGAAGGAAAGGAAAGGATAGAAATAGGAAAGACAGTAGAATGAGACATAACTTTCTTAGGTTCATATATGAATACACAATCAATGAAACTCCACATAATGTACAACCACAAGCATGGGATTCTAATTAGAATAAGTTACATTAAATGTATTAAAATATGCCAAAATACACTCTACTCTCATATATTTCTAAAAAGAACAGAAAATGTTTATTGAAGAATGAACAGTACCAAGAGTACAAAAAATTACTATGTAATGGAATTATACCCTATATGGCCTTTTGAGATTGGCTATTTTTCCACTCACCTAATGCCTTGGAGGTCCATCCAAGTTGATACCATTTATTGCTAAATGATATCCAGAGTAGATTTATCACAATTACAGTTATCACAGTTATTTATCCATTCACCCATCGAAGGGCATTTGAGTTGTTTCCAGTTTTGAGCTATTCCAAATAAAGCTACTGTAAACAATCTCATGCAGGTTTTTGTGCAGAAACAGTTTTAATTTCTTCAGGAGTGCAACTAATGGGCAATATGATAGGCATATATTTAGTATCTTAAACCACCAAAGAGTTTTCTGGAGTGACTGTAACATTTTACATTCCCACCAGCAGCATATGAGACATCCAGTTTCTCTGTATCCTTGACAGTGTTCAACATCATCACTGTCTTTTTCTTAATTGGATCTGTTTTAATGGATGTATAATGATATCTCATCATAATCTTAATTTGCATTTTCCTAAATTAGTGATGAACATTTTTTCTTGTGTATATTTGTCATGCATGTATACATCATCTTGGATGAAATGTTTATTTCTGGCTTTTGCCTGTTTGCTAGTTGGATTGTTTGGTGGGGGGGGGGGGGCTTTTACTGTTGATTTTTGAGCATTCTTTACATATTCTGGATTAGATATGTGGTTTGCAAATACTTCCTCCAAGCCTACATTTTGTCTTTGCATCTTCTTAACAGGATCTTTTGCACAGCAAAAGTTTTTAATATTAGTGAAGTTCAATTTATGAGGTTTTCTCTCCATTTATCAATAATGTTTCTGGTGCAATGTTTAAGAACTCTTCACCAAGTCCTCTGTCCTGAAGATTTTTCTTCTAGGAATTTTACTGATTTACATTTAACACTTAAGTCTATGATCCACTTTTAGTCTATTTCTATGTAAAGTGTAAAATATAAGTCAAGTTTCATTTCTTTGTACCTATGGATATAGAGTTGCTCTAACACCATTTGTTGAAAAAATAATCTCCTCCATTGAATTGTTGTTGCAACTTTGTTGAAAATCAGTTGGCTGTACTTATGTGAGGCTATATCTGGGTTCTCTATTTTATTTTTGTGCCTATCTCTGCCAATTCTACACAGTATTGATTGCAGTCTTGATTGCCATTTTGAAATTAAGTAGAACAATTTCTCCCAATGTATTCTTCTTTTAAACAATTACTCAGTTGTTAGTTCCTCTATTTTACATATCAATTTTAGAAAAATGTCTTTTATATCCACAAAAAAATCTCTTTGCTGAGATTTTGATAAAAATTGCTTGAAACCTGGGGCTAAGGGCATAGTTCAATGGTAGAGCTCATACTTAGTATATGCAAAGCCCTAGGTTTGAGCCCTAGAGCTAGAGATGGGGGAAGGAAAAGAGAGAGAAGAGAAGGGAAGGGAAGGAAAGGAAAGAGAAGGGAAGGAGAAAAAGAATAAATTCTTTAAACCTGTATATGAATTTGGGGAGAATTTAAACCTGTATAAAAATTTAGGGAGAATTTATATGTTTATAATATTGATCCTTCTAACCTGCAAACATGGAATATCTCTCTATTTATTTGGCTCTTTTTTTGAGTGGGGTACCAGAGATTGAAATCAGAGGCACTTAACTACTGAGCCACATCCCCAGCCCTATTTTGTATTTTATTTAGCAACAGGGTCTTACTGAGTTGCTTAGCACTTCACCTTTGCTAAGGCTGGCTTTGAACTTGTGATCCTCCTGCCTCAGCCTCCTGAGCTGCTGGGATTATAGGCATGCGCCAACGCGCCCAGCTCATTTGACTCTGGTATTCATAAGTGCTTTATGGTTTTTAGCATAGAAGTCTTATAATGATTTTTTTCAGATCAACACATAGTCACTTCATTTTTAAGCAATTATGAAAGTTATTTTTGAATGTCTTAGTCTTTCTAAAATCCTATGTAATCTTCGGGATATAACTTTTGCACTTAATATTTCCAAGATTCATCAAATTGTAGCCATACTCTATATTGACATCTGCATGATATTGTGAAAATATTTATTCATCTAATTCTCAATTATGGGCATTTGGGTTGTTTAAAGGCTTTTCTTCCACATAGATGTAAGAATTTCTATTGGTGTATGCCTAGTGTTGGCATAGCTCATTCATAGGATGTGTGAATTCAAGCTTTGAAGGCAATGCAAACTGTATTCCAAAGTGTTTACATCAATTTACACTCCTATTTGTGGAACTATACCTATTGCAATACTTCATACTATCAGATTTTGTAATTATTACTTATTAAATGTTATAGCAATTTGGCATTGTGGCACTTCCACATTCATCACTAACACCGAGCAACTCTTCATGTTCTTCACGTTTATTGGCTACTGTTTTAATTAGCTTTTCATTGCAATGACCACAATACCCAACAAGAACAACTTAGAGAAGGGCAAGTTTATTTGGTATTCAGTTTCAGAGGTCTTAGTCCATAGATGATCTATTCCATTGCTCTGGGTCCAAGGTGAGGCAGCACCTGCTAGTGGAAGAGCCCAGAAAAGGGCTGTTGTCAGTCCCTGGTGGGATCAGGAAGCAGAGAGGGATGGGGAAGGGGACACAGGGAAGAAGCACACTTCTAGGTATGCCCCCAGTTTCCTACCTCCTCCAGCCACATGCACCTACCTGCAGTTCCGTCCCAAGTCTCTCCATTCAAACTAGGAGGGACTAATTAGGTTACAGCTCTCATAATCTAATTAGTTTTCCTCTGAACATCCATGCACCAACACAGGAGGAATACCTCATATCCAAACCATAATAGTTATACATGATTCTTCTCTTTAATGCTTGTTCCTGTCTCTTAAGCACTAAGTATTTTTGGTTGGGTAGTTTTTACCCTGCTTCTTCATCTACAGGAATTCTTTTTATATTCTTGATATTAATCCTTTGTCATATAAATGCATTGCAAATATCTACTCCCAGTTTGTATCTTGGCTTTCAGTTTTTTAAAACATCTTTGAGTAAACAAAAGTTCTTATTTTAGTATAATAAAATTAATTATTTTTGTATCTTAGAAACTTTCCTTACAAAAGATCAAAACTACATTCACCTAGATTTTCTTCCAAGAGTCAAAAATTTTTGTTTCTGACATTCAAATTCTTTATTCAACTGCAGTTGAAAGATATATATGGTGTGAGAAAAGGATCCAATTTCATGTTTTCCTAAGTGGATAATAATTTTCCACTGTACTTCATAATACAAGACAATGTTCTACAGACTTGACTTGTTCTTTCATTCAAACCAATTGTGGAGTTGTTATAGATGACAGGAAATTGGGGGTAGTTGAGAAATTATTAATTTGGGATTCCAAAGTGCTAGAAGGAAGTCAATGAGGGCAGGGCACCACAGATGAGAAAACAATCTGAGAATGGATATTGTAATTATGTTCTTGACTTTTCCTATGGTGTTCTACATGAATGATTATCTGCAAAGCAGAAGAATGTCAGCACAAGGGGAATTATCTGAGCAGTATTGAATCCTGACTACAGGACAGATTTTAATCAACATGAACATATCAGGAGCTGTTGTTTGGAAGATAACTTTTATTATCTCTGTTCACTTTCTTTCTGAAACCCTACCATGCACAAAGGTGGGTTGACTACAACCCTTATATAACATTCTTGGAAAAGATAAATTTCTATGAATGGGATAAAGGGGACAGAGTTACTTGTTGAGTGGTGGCAAATAGAATAAATCCCCTACCAGATAGAGAGTAGCTCCAGTAGCTCTGTGATTTGAGGGAGAACCCCAAATCTAACTCCCTCTCCATTAACTCCCAGGGTTTGGACATAGGCTCCTCACCCCAGGAACACTTTACTAGTCAAAGTAGCTGATACTGAAAGCTGAAGTAGCTCCTAAACTTCGCCACAAATAGGAATCACCCAGAGAGATTTTAGAAAACTGGGTGCCCAAGACCATATCCAGACCACTTAAATACAATTTCTGAGGGTGGGATCCAGGAATTAGTATATTTTAAAACATGCCAGGTGTTTCTGATGTACAGTCAAGATCACAAAACTACTAGGAATAGAAGCCCACAAGAAAAAAATACCAGAGAAATGCACAGCTATAAGAGAAATACAAACTAACTAACCTATAAAAAGAAAAGTAGAATCACTGTAGTTATAAATCTAAAAGAACCAGCAAGAAGTACTAATTATGAAAAAATGTAATAATCAAAATAAAGAACTCAATATTGGGATGAAGAGCAGATTGAAAACAGCTGGATTAATGTGCTCCAAGTTCAGGTTGTAAAACAAAACACATAGGGGTATGGAGCAATGTGAAAATGCACATTGAAAGGTAAGAAATATAATAGAGGGGTAGAATGAATTCTAAAGAGAGAAAAATCACTTTTTACAAACTTATGGTTTAGACATGAGATGTTCCACAACAGGTCACATGTGAGACAATGAAAGAATGTTCAGAGGTGAAATTATTAGATTATGAGAGTTGTGGCATAATCAATGGATTAATCCACTTATGTGGATTAACTGAGTGGTAACTGTTGGCAGGTACGGTATGGCTGAAAGAAGTAGGTCACTGGGGGCATGCCTTTGGATTTTATTGTTTTGTCCCTGGTTATCAGAGATCTCTCTTTCTTTCTGCTTCCTGGTTGGCACATCCTGAGCAGCTTTCCTCCACCATACCATTTCACCATGATGCTCTGCCTTACCTTGGGCCAGAGCTATGGAGTTGGCCAACCATGGACTGAACCTCTGAAACACACTGCCACTGAAGACTGGAAAAGAAACTAAATCACATCTAAGATTTAAACTAATGAAACAAGTGCATGGGATCTTTATGGACAAATTATCATTATCAAAAAACATCAAAGAATACTTATAAAACTGAAAAGATAATGTTCCTAATTTGGGAGACTTAATATTAAAAAGATATCAGTTCATCTATAATCCTGCAGTGTTTTTTAAGATCTTGATAAACTCATTTTTAAATTTATATAGAAAAATAAAGACAAGCTGGGCACAGTGGCACAAACCTGTAATCCCAGCACTTAGGGAGGCTGAGACAGGAGAATCGCGAGTTCAAAGCCAGCCTCAGCAACGGCGAGGCGCTAAGCAACTCAGTGAGACCCTGTCTCTACATAAAACACAAAATAGGGCTGGGGATGTGGCTCAGTGGTTGAGTGCCCCTGAGTTCAATCCCTGGTACCAAAAAAAAAAAAAAAAAAAAAAAAAAAGAAAGAAAGAAAGAAAGAAAAATAAACACAAAAGGCTAAGCCAATTTTAAAGAAGCAAAAAGACTTACCTTACCAATATTAGGACTTATTAAAATGCTTAAGTATTAATGTAAAAAACTGCAAAGTACTAGTCTAAGAACAGACAAAATAACCAACAGATCAGAAATGGAAGTTCAACAGATGAATAGATAAATAAAATGTGGTATATATATACATCATGGAGTTTATTCAGCCATAATGAATGAACTTATGCCATTTAAACAAAAATGGATGAACTTGGGAGAATTTTGTTAAGCAAAATAAGCCAAACTCAGAAAGTTAAGGGTAGTATGTTTTTTCTCATATATGCAAGATAGAAAAAAGGAAATTTGTGAACTCATGAAAGGGAGACCAGGAAAATAGAGGCAGGGGTCCTGGGGGAAAGAAGAGAGACAGGGAAAGAGGAAGTACTGGGAAATAACATTGACCAAATTATATTGTGATATAGAGTGCATGTTTGAATATGTAACAGAGAATCCCACTATTATGTACAATTATAGTGCCCCAATTTAAAAACGGGCGGAGGGACAGAAGTTTGAAAACAAGACTTCTACTTATGGAAACTTAAAACACAATAAAGGTAGCATCACTAATTGGGGGAGAAAAAGTGAATTTCTTAATGCTGTGGTTGTCAAACTGCAAACCAGAACCTCAAAGGATGGTTGAAATGCAGATTGCATATTCTGGTAGGACTTGGGGGAAATGCAAGAATTTACAAGTTTCCAAGTAATGCCCATGAGACCCCACATCCTACACACGGATGAAATTTTGTTGGGTTATAGACGGAAAAATGATAAAGCTGATAAAATAAAATGCAGGTGTTCTTGGTTAGATCATGCTCCTCCCCAAAAGAGACATCTTGAATTCCTAATTCTTGTTACTTGAAATGTGACTTTATTTGGAAATAGGATCTTTGAAGATGCAATCAAGTAAAAATAAAATCATACTCATTTAGGGTGGTCTCTAACCCAATTTATAATTCTTATGTAGCAACAGAGGTAGAGATTGGAAGGATGCATATACAAGCAAGAGAGCACAAATGATTGCTGGCAACACTGGCATCAAAGAAAAAGGCATAGAACAGATTCCTCCCCCTCCCCACTCCCCAGAGCTTTCAGAGAGAGCAAGTCCACTCCACCACCTTGACTTCTAGGCTCTGGAACTAGTAGACAATCAGTTCCTAATGATTAGGCCACCCAGGTCATGGTATTTTGTTAGCAGCCTGAGGAAACTGATACAACAGGAAAATCTTTTTGTAGAGTTTGAGTAGGGCAGCAAAACTTTAAAAACAGAATTGGATGTGGGAAACTGATGGATGTTTGTTATGTTCACACACACACACACAAAAAAAATCACAAGCAAAATTAAATGACAAATAGCTTTCTGGGTATTTTTAAATGTGCAAAGTCTAAATCCAGTAGAGTTTTGCTTCCTAAAGTGTACATTCAGCACCTGAAAAACAGCTGGGGGTCTGGAAATAAAAGCCAAAATCAGGGTAAGGTATCGGACATAGAATTTACATTTTTCTGAGGTTTTAAAAATTATAGTTGATTTTTCATATATATTCATCATTTATTACTTTGTATAAAGATTCAGAACTTAAGAGTTTCTTGCCATTTAGAAATATTTCCCTAAATCAGAGGTTCTTAGAGTGTGTCCCAAGAGTGTCATCCAGGCAGAGTAGAAGTCTTTGCTTCCCCCTGGGATTTTTTAGAAGAATCATTTCTAGGGCCCTTCCAGACCCAGCAGCTTTAATCAGCTACCTGAGTTTGAGGCCTAAGGCTCTCTGGGGCTCTTTTTGTTTTTGTGTTGCTTTGTTTGCTTGTTTGTTTGCTTGCTTGTTTGTTTTGCAGTGCTGAGGATAAAACCAGGACCTCACATGTGTGAGGCACTCACTCTACCACTGAGTCACATCTCCAGCCCAGGGCTCTCTACAATTGGTTCAGGTAGTACTGATGGATGCTTTAGTTTGAGGATCACTGTCCTCAAGTTTGAACAAGTTACCAAGCATACGGAATTCAGGTATTCTGAGGGTCCCCTGCAACACACACTTTTTATTGAGGATACCAAATGAAGTCATCATTTTTCAGCTAGTATCTGTCACAATCCAAATATTTTAAAATAGGGCACTGTTTTAGCTTTCTGTCACTATAACAAATGCCTGAGAAAATAAACATATGAAGAGAAAAGGTTTGTTTTGGTTCACAGTTTTAGGGGTTTTAGTTCATGATTGGTCAGTCTGTTGCTTTGGGCCTGTAGTGGCACATCATGGCAAGAGGGCACATGGCAAAGCAAAACTGTTCCTCTAGAAGCTGGAAAATGAAAGAGAGAGAGGAAGAGAGTGGGGGTGCACAATTCCCTTTGGGGACACACCTCTTGTTACCTAAGACCTCCCACTAGGCCTGACCTTTTAAAATTTCCACTATCTCCCAAGAGCACCAAGATGGGAACACATTGGCCTGTGGGGGACACTCAAGATCCAAACTACAGCAGGCACTTACATAAACAATAAACAGTGTTTGAAAGAAAACCGAAAGTCATGATAACTTTAAAACAGCTAGAAGATAGAGTCTTGAATGTTTAACCACAAAGAAATAATAAATGTCTGACTGATGGATATGCTTACTACCCTGGTTTGATCATTACTTAGTGTATACACATATTGAAAAATCACATTGTGTCCCATAAATGTGTACACTTATTATATGTCAATTTGATTTTTTTTATTTTCAGTGCATTATGGTAATACATAATAGTGGGGTTCATTCTGATGTATTCATAAATGCATAATTTTCTCCACTCCAATCCCCAGTACTAACCCCTTCCTCCCACTTTCCTTCCCCTGATCCTCTTCCTCTGCTCCACTAAACTTGTTTCTATTTCTTTGTTCATTGATGTATTATGTTTATATATAAACGTGGAATGCATTGTGGCCTATTCAGACATCTATTTAGTGCAATTTAGTTACTTTCATTCCCCTGGTTCTCTCCTCTCTCTCCCTCCTCACTCCCCCTTGGTGTTCCACCTCTGCTATACTGATCTCTCTTCTATTCTCCCAAGATCCCTTTATATTATTCCTTTTTTCTCTTTAGCTTCTGCATATGAGAAAAAACATGTGACCCTTGACGTTCTGGGTCTGGCTTGTTTCACTTTGCACGATGTTCTCCAGTTCCATTCATTCGCCAGCAAGTGACATAATTTCATTCTTCTTTATGACTGAGTAGAACTCCATTGTATATATATATAATTTTCCCTGTCCATTCATCTATTTATGGGCACCTAAGTTGATTCCATAACTTGGCTCCTGTGGATTGTGCTGCTATAAATATCAACATGCCTGTATCACTATGGCATGCTGATTTTAGTTCTTTTGGATACATACCAAGGTGTGTTATATGGTGGTTCCATTCCTAGTCTTTTTTCTTCTTCTACAGTGCATTATAGTTGTACTTAATAGTTGGGTTCATTTTGATATAATCATACATGCATGGAATTTAATTCACTCCATTTTAGTCCTCAGTTCTCCATTTGCCCCTCCCCCCCTTTTTCCCTTCCTCTAATCTATTGATACATGTTTCACTCATTTATTTATTTTTAATTGGTGTTTTATAGATCATACCTAATGGTGGAATTCACTGTGGTATATTTATACATGCACATAGCATAATTTTGTCAAATTCATTGCACATTTCCTCCCCTTGAGTGTTCCCTCATTCCTCCCCCTCAATCTCCTCCTACTTCACTGATCTTCCCTCTATCTGTATGATACCTGACTGTCCCTTTTTCCTCTTATTTTGCTCTAGCTTTCACCTATCAGAAAGAATATTTAACCCTTAATTTTCTGAGTCTAGCTTATTTCATCTAGCATGATGTTCTCCAGTTTCATTCATTTACCAGCAAATGCCATAATTTCATTCTTCTTTATGGCTGAGTAAAACTCCACTGTGTATATATACTACATTTTCTTAATTCATTCATCTATTGAGGAGCACTTGAACTATTCAATATCTTGGCTACTGTAAGTTGCATTGCTATGAACATTGATGTGACTGCATCACTATAATAGGATGATCTTAGATCTTTTGGATAACTACTGAGAAGTAGGACAGCTGGGTCATTTGGTGGATTTTGAGGAATCTCCATGCTGCTTTCCACAGTGGTTGTACTAATTTGTAGTCTCACCAACAATGTATGAGTATACTATATCTTTGTCAGAATTTATTATTATCTGTACTCTTGATAATTGCCACTCTGACTAAAGTGAGATGGAATCTCAGTGTAATTTTGATTTGCATTTCCCTGATTACAAAGGATGTTAAACATTTTTTCATATATTTGTTGGTCATTTGTGTTTCTTCTTCTAAGAAATGTGTGCTTAGTTTTTTTCCTACTTCTGGGTTGTGTGTGTGTGTGTGAAGTTTTGTGAGTTCTTTATATATTCTGGATATTTATCCCCTGTCAAGGGAGTAGCTAGCAAAGATTTTTCTCCTGTGCTGTAAGGAGGCTCTCTCTTCATGTCTTTTATAATTTCCTTTTATGTGAAGAAGCTTTTTAATTTGATGCCATCCCACTTGTAGATTCTTAATTTTATTTCTTGAGCTTTTGGTATTTGTTAAGGAAGTCAGTTCCTGAGCCAATGTGTTGGACTGTTGAGCCTTTGTTTTCTTCTAACATTTGAAAAGTTTCTGGTCTAATTCCTCTGTCTTTAATCCACTCTGATTTGACTTTTGTGCAGGATGAAAGATAGTTTTATTCTTCTACATATGGATATCCAGTTTTCCTAGTACCATTTATTTTAAAAGGCTATCTTTCTTCCAACATATTTTTTGGCACCTTTGTGAAGTATCAAATGACTGTAACTAAGTGGGTTATCTCTAGGTCTTTTATTCTGTTCCATTGGTCTTCATGTGTATTTTGAGGCCAATCCCATGCTGTTTTGTTACTATAGCTCTATAGTATAATTTGAGATCAGGTATTATAATGCCTTCAGTATAACTCCTCTTGCTCAAGAGTGCTTTGGCTATTCTGGGATTTTTTATTTTTCCAAATGAATTTTAGGACTTTTCCCCAGTTCTGTGAAGATTGTCATTGGCATTTTGATGAGAACATCAATTGAATATGTATAACACTTTGGAAATATGGCTATTTGGCAATATTAGTCCTACCTATCCAAGAACATAGGAAATTTTTCCATTGTCTTTCAATTCCCATTGGCTTTCAATTTCTTTCCTCAGTGTTCTATAGTTTCCATTGTAGAGGTCACTTCCTTGTTAGATTAATTCCCAAGTATTTCTTTCTTTCTTTTCTTTTCTTTTCTTTTTTTAGGTTGTTGTTAATGGGGTAGTTTTCTCAGCATAATCACTATTGAATTAGAGGAAAGCTATTGATTTATGAATGTTGAACTTCAACAGCTACTTTGTTGAATTTATATATCAGCTCTAGAAGTCTTCTGGTGAGGTTGTTTGTTTGTTTGTTTTGCAGAGAGGTCTTCTAGATATAGAATCATGTCATTAGCTAACAGAGATAGTGTGACTTCTTCTTTTCCTATTTGTATACCCTTATATTCTTCTCTTGCCTGATTGCTCTGGCTAGTTTCAAGGACTATCTTGAATAGGAGTGATGAGAGTGAACATCTTTGTCTTTTACTGATTTTAGAGAAAATGTTTCAGTTTTTCTCCATTCAGTATGATGTTGGCCTTGGGTTTATTGTCTATAACCTTTTCAATGTTAAGGTCAGTTCCTTTTAACACTAGTTTTTCTAGTGTTTAATCATGATTGGGTACTGGACTTTGTCAAATGCTTTTTCTGCATCTATTGAGATGTCACGTGATTTTTGCCATTGATTCTGTTTATGCAATGAATTACATTCATTGATTTACATATTTTGAACCAACTTTGCATACCTAGGATGAGTCCAACTTGATCACAATCTTCTTAATGTGTTTTTGAATGTGGTTTGCTAATATTTTATTAAAGAATTTTGCATCTATGCTCATCAGGGATGTTGGTCTGAAGTTTTCTTTCCTTGATATGTCTTTAGTTCTTTAAAATTCTGGTAGAACTCATCTGAGAATTCATCTGGTCCTGGGATTTTCCTTGTTGGAAGGCCTTTTATTACTGCTTCAGTCTCATTGCTTAATACTGGTCTGCCTAGATAGACTATATCCTCTTAGTTAAATTTTGAGTAGGTCATATGTGTCTAGAAATTTGTATCTTCCATATTTTCTCTTTATTGGAATATAAATTTTCAAAATAGTCTCTAATAATACTCTGGGTTTCAGAAATGTTTATGATGATATTTCCTTTTTCATCTCTCATTTTGTAGGTTTGAGTCTTCTCTCTTATTCTTTTGGTTCGTTTGGCTAGGAGTTTAATCTTATTTATCTTTTCAAAGAACCAGCTCTTTGTTGCATTGATCCCTTGTGTTCTTTTTACTTTCTGTTTCATCAATTTCAGTTCTGATCTGAATTATTTCCTGTCTTCCACTGAGTTTGGAATTGATTTCCTCCTGCTTTTCTGGGGCCTTGAGATGTAGCATTAGATTATTTATTTAGAATCTTTCTGGTTTTTATTGTGAATACTGTTTTAATGCTATAAACTTTTCTTGGTATCATCTTCATTTGGTATATGGCATCATTGTTCTCATTTGATTCCAAGATCTTTAAATTTCTCCTCTCATTTCTTTGATGATCCATTTCTTTTTTAAAAGAATGTTTTTCCATCTCCATGTGTTGATGTGGTTACTGTAAGTTTTCTTGCTGCTGATTTCCAATTTCTCATAAGATGCATGGGATAATATTAAAAAATTATATTTTCTAAGAATTGCCTTGTGCCCTAACATATTTTGGAAAAGATTCCATGAACTGCTGAGAAGAAAGTGAATTCAGCTATTGTTGAGTGAGATATTCATAGATGTGTGTTAGGTCCATTTAATTTACAGTATCACTTAGGTCAGAAGTGTCTTTCTTGATTTCATGTCTGGATAACTTTTCTCTATTTGAGAGGGGTACATTGAAATCACCCAATATTGTTATATTGGGGTCTATTTGAGATTTAAAGTTAAGAAGTATTTGTTTTGTGTAATAAGGTACACCACCATTTGGGGCATAAACATTTACTATTTATTGTTATATCTTCTTGTTGGATTGTTCCTTTTGACAGAAGAGATAGTGGTCTTCAAATTAATTTTTGCTTGAAATCTTCTTTATGAGACATGAGCCTAGTTATTCTGCTTTGTTCAAACTCTATTTTCACAAAGTATCTTTTTCAATCCTTTTATATTCAGTCTATTCAGTCTGTGGACATTTTTGCCTATGAGAGGAGTCTCTTGCAAACAGCATATGGTTAGGTCTTGTTTTAAAATAAATTTTTTTTAAAAAATCAAGTAAGGCAGAATTTGTTCTCTTTTCATTTGTTCATAATCACTGAATTCCTAGTCATTTATCTCCCTTTTTTTTAGCTCTTCCAGGACACAACTCTGTCATTTCTTGAACTGAGACTCTTCAGCTCACATATGGTCCTATAAGTGTTTTGCTTTACATTTTCCTCAAGCCTTTCCATTCTTTCTTACCCCTCTGTTATTGACACCTTTGTCTCCTCTATTTTTTCATTTTTTTCAATTTACATACTTGTAAAAGTTTAAAAGACATTTGGGAGACTAACATAAATGAAAAGAGATCTATTATAGGAAGGATCTAACATCAGTGTTGATAGTCCTTCCCCAGAAAAGACAGGTTGCACCTATGCTTACATATACAAAAGAAGATATTTTAATTATTTGAAAGCAGGAAAAAAACAACACTTTGTTGTTGTCCTACATAGGATATGATTGTTTATTTAATGCATATGGGTTGTGGTAATATCTTGGGCAGTGGATTACACAGTAGCCATTGAATTTCCAACTTCTCAGTATTTAACCCAGCCATTATCAAAACTTGAATTTCAAATAGAAATGTTGATGAAAAAGATTGAATCAACACCCTTAAGTTCATCTCACGTGCTTCAGAGAATTTGGGTCAATGGCCTAGTTATCGTCTCACTTGCTCCAATGTAGCTGGGAATGGGAAATAAGGGACAAACTTGATATCCCATTATTAGTGGATCCTCAGGGCTCTCCTACTCTCCAGCTATCCATGGAGTCTGTGTGGCTCAGGGTCCTCCTTGCAAGATGCATACTACACAGGAATGCATCTGACAGGGAAGCTGCAGGTCTTCACAAGCAGAAGGATATTTGGAAACCACTGCTCTATTGAGAGAATGCTGAGTTTTGTTGCCACCTCCAAATAATCATGGGTAAGAACATGAGCTTCCTTTCATTATTACTTGATGCAAATACACATCCATAAGTAGAAAAACACTTCTGTCTTCCTCCTCTTTCCACCAGCGCACAGCTGAGACAGCCTTGGGCAAGGCTCCAGTGTGCCTGCCTTCCACATACCACTTCCTATGCTATCTTTCCAGAAACTATTTTCTCAAAGAACCTGCAGCTTTTTGCCTCAGAACAATCTAAAGCACCACTCAGACTGAATTTCTGAACAGAGTTTTAAAACAGTTTCATATCAACTCTCTAGAAAAAACAAAGAAAAGAAAAAGAAACATTGCCTCTGGGCTAACTTTCCCGATTTAATGTCTATGTTGTAAGATTGTCGTGACCATACATGGATCTCGTTTTTTCCCCACATTTTCAAATTTCAATACAGGGAATAACTTTTGTCCCAAAAAAAATACAGATTTATCTCCAAAACTGCCTGATAATTGGAATTTTGATCAAAGGGAAAAAAGAGAGTCATTAGCCAGAACGATAAGAGTGGGTAGCAAGAAGAGAATCTTGAAGACCTGGTACCTGGTTCCCAGTTCTGAATTTGGAGCACCTCACCTTGCTGTGTTATTTTAGAAAAGCTCAGTTTGCACATTTTTGAATGATTTGTGCCTCTCAGGGTGAGGAACATCCCAACATCTTTAATGGGAGTCCTTGAAACACAGAGCTTCTCACTGCTCCCTTGAGGGGTTCTCATTTCCTAGTCAGTTTGTGCTACAAAGGGAAAAAATCATCACAGTCCTAGAAATTGCCATTTTTTGAGTGCCAGGGTCCTGCTGGGTGTTAGTTGAGGCCCTCTGGCTATAGCTGGACAATGGCAGGTGAGGCAAGGAGAACTGCTCAGGGCCCAGTTCTCAGGCCTCATCTGCTGGAAAGGGCAGCTCCAAGGAGCCTGCCATCAGGAGACTCGGAGCAATGAGCTCCGAATGTCGTTAAGCACGTGAGATTTTGGTGGGTTTCCCAGCCACCCACCAAACCACTTTGGGAAACCTAAGTATCAATAAGTGGCTTTCTCCTTCCTTACAAGAAGAAACAATGAGCTTTTAAAAGCTAATTTTATTACTGTTAAAAAAATAGACCACTTTCACATTGAATGTAGGACCATAGACTCTAGCATCTTTAGGGTCTAGTCAGATGCTACAACTTTGTGGCAGAGTCAGATCTAAGACAATGGCTTTGGTATGTCACCAATAAACTGAAGACTGTTGTCACTTAGGGCCAGTACGTTGAGATTTGAGTATCCTGAGGTCTAAAATAGCCCCCAGTCACCATGGTTACCACCCACCCTAGTCTCTGGAATCCCTACTGCTTTTGTTATATCTTTGAACACTTTCTTCAACAGCTTTTCGTTGAGGAGGAAAGGGCGGAAGAAAAGGTGGAGGTAGATTGTGTGTTGAAAGGGTTAGATTGTTGCATTTTAACAGAGAGAATGGCAACCCACAGCTCTGCTCTAATGGGGTGATTTTAGACACAGGTAGCAGAGGCGGGGGAGTAGATTACTTCTACTAGGATAAGGGGCATATTTATCTGTTCCGCTGAATTTTTTGCATGATCACTGGATGCCCACTCTGCTTAAGCAACTTCCAAAATGTGATTGGGAGGAAGTGGGTTGCAGTGCTTCTCAAACCTAAGCATTCACAAAAATCACCTGGAGAGTTTGTGAAACCACAGATTTCTAGTCCCCACAAACAAAAAACTGATTCAGCAGGACATGGGGGTGGCAGGGCTATTATTTGCATGGTTTGAATTTCTAACAGGTTTACTGAAGATGCTGGTCCATGGAGCACACTATGGGGGTCCCTGAAACAAGGGACTTAGGAAATAGCTAACAAGAAAATAACTTGGGCCATGTCTGTAATAGACTGCTATGGTTTGGATTAGTGTCCTCCAAAGGCCCATGTGTTAAAGGCCTAGGATGTCATATTCTTGGGAGGTGGTGGAACCTTTAAGAGGTGTGGCTTACTGGGAGGAAGTTAGGTCACTTGGGGCATGCCCTTGAAGGGGAGAGTGGGCCTCAGCCCCTTCCTCTTTGTCTTTCACTTCTAGTCACCATGAGGTGAGAGCTTCCTCCACCTTAGAGCTCAGCACAAGCCCTAAAGTAACAGAGAATACTGACCATGGAATGAAACCTCCAAGAAAGTCAGAGTAAGCCTTTCCTCTTTTTAAGTTTATTTGTCTCAAGTATTTTATCAGTGATAAAAGCAAATACATTCACTCACCTTGCTCTCTCTCTTTTCTCCTTTGGCTAACATCTTGCATGTTCAATTCCAGATGACTGGAAAAGAGGAAAGGAGAAAAGGAGACAGTACAACATTCCATTCTGGAATGTTGCAGCTCATTAGCAACTGTCACTGGAGGGAGGAGAGTACCCAGCTGAGATCTATCAACCAAAAACCTGAAGTCAGAGATCATTTTTTTTTTTTTGTGGGAAGCTTATTACTACCAGTGGTTTCTTCCAGGAATAGGCTCTTCATATACAAAAATATTTTAAGATTTCCTTCACAAATTCAAAATCATTGGCAGCCTAGAGAAATGGAAGAATACCTTCTTGTTTTTAAGAAATCATCATGTTTTCATATGACCAGAGAGCTAGGAATGAGGAAATACGCTTTTAGGAACTCCTTCAAACAACAATAGAATGAACTGAGTGAGGGACTGGAGTGTCCCAGGACTGAGATATGGGGAGGCACTGTTCTTGCTTTGGTGAGTGGATGCCAGTCAGGAAAAGGAACTCTTGCCAAATAAGAAACCAGTGACTAAAAAGAGAGGGGGAAGCTAGGTGCTGGTGCACACCTGTAATCTCAGTAACTTGGGAGGCTGAGGCAGGAGGATCAAAAGTTCAGGGCCAATCTTAGCAATTTAGTGAGGCCCTATCTCAAAATCAAAAATAAAAGACTAGGGAGGTGGCTCAGTGGTGGAGCCTCCTTGGGTTCAATTACCAGTACTGTAAAAAAGGGGGCGGAGTGAAGGGACAGGACATGAGCTAAGCCTTAAGGAGGTATTGGGATGTGTTGTCCAGAGCGACCCAAGGCACTCACTCGCTCCCTCAGCTGCTAGGAATGCTGATAAGATCCCACAGAGTCGCCTCCTAAGAACTGTACTCAGCTCCAAGTGGGGCTGCCATATCAAAGATTGTGCCACTCCCTGGGACAGTCACTCTCAAGGACCTGGGCCATTGTGTCCAGATATTTGGTCAAACATCCTGAATGTGATTCTGGATGTATCTGTTTTATTTTTGGTTGTTTTGTTTATTTTAATTGGATGAGATTAGCATTTAAATCCGTGGACTTTGAATAAAGCAAATTGTCTTCTTTGGGTGGTCCTCATCCAATAGTTGAAGGTCTTCATTGAACAAAGATTGCTCTCCCCACCCTCCCCCAGCAAGAAAGAATTCTGCAAGCATAGTGCATTTGGACTTGAACTAAAATTCTTCCCAAGGTCATCAGTCTGTCAGTTTACCCTATCAGATATTGTATTTGTCAGTCTCCATAGCTGAGTGAGTCAATTCATTAAAATCAATCTATCCTATCCTCTATTCTCTTCTCTTTTCTTCTTCCTCCTCTTTTTTCTCCTTCTCCTCCTCCTCCTCCTCCTCTCTCTCCCCCTCTTCTCTTCTCTCCATGGAGGCCTTTGTTTCAACTACACTATAACCCAACTTCTCCTTCTGCCCAACCCTACCTCCCTAACTCCTTTCAGATGTTCAGTCTGAGAACACTCCCAATAAACTTCCTGCACTCCATCTCAGAATATATTTCCTCAGAAACTCAACGTGCAAAAGGAGGTATGGAATTTGTGTGTGTGTGTTTGTGTATGTGTGTTTATTTCCCCTTTATTGACTTCCCAAGTCACAGGAATCTCATTTTCAATACCTTCAGAATCCTTCAATACCTATGCAGAGTTTGATATACAATGGAAGCTGCTTAAATGTTGGCCCATTTGCTATTAGCTGACATATTTCATTGCTGAATCACCTCCCAAGAAAGATGTTCATCTAAGAAGGACATCTAATACCCCTTTATGGTCATTCCTGAGTGGAGGTCATTGAGCCTTTATTAAATTCCCCCTTGAAAAAGATCTTACCATTTCATTAAAAGGGCCACTTCTTAGAACATCCTTTGACATTAAACTGAAAGCCCACATCTAGCTATGCAGAAATTAGGAAAAGTGCTCTCTAGTTATAACTGAATACCACAAACTGGGTAATTTATAAAGAAAAAAAAAACATTTATTTCTTATAGTTTTGGAAGCTTAGAGGTCCAAGGTCAAAGAGCTACATCTGATGAGAGCCTTCTTGCTGGTGGAACTCTCTATAATGTCCCAGGATGGTATCATACGGTGAGACAAAGCAAGACTGCTAAGTTGAGTCTCTCTTCATTTTCTTATAAAGTCACAAATGCATTCAAGACCCCTGCTCCTCATGACCTCCTAATGGAATCCTAATTGCCTCCTAAGAATCCTACTTTCAAATGCATTAATGTATAACTTTGGGGATTAGTTTCAACATGAGTTTAAGGGGAAAAAACACTCAGACCATAGATGAAGATCCTTTCATATATTAAAGTGTTTGCCCTCCCCAAACTTTCCATGCCCCAGTTCCTAAACTTAGGGTACATTTTCTAATTCTCACTCCTTCCTGGTTACTTGTGATGCCCTCTCTCCCACCACATGGCCCCATGAGCTACAAGATTCATAGATATTAGAGCAACACAGGTCCACTCATGTCTTTGCAGTCAAGAAACAAACAAGAGTGCTGAGATGTCCAGCTCATGGTCGTGGGCCAGTGGCAAGGCTCGTTTCTAGCTCCAGTTCCATTTTTCCACCACATCTTGCCCCTTTGCAAGTGGCCTGACTCATGCAGTGCGAGAGGGTTGCCCACCCACAGTCTGGTCCTGGATTCCAGCATTTCCTAACACGGCTCTGGAAGGCAGCACATTTCTAACATCCTCATTCTCCTCTTGACTGGCTCGACTCTCCCAAGAACAAAGTTCCTAAGATACTTCACATACAGACTACTTTTCACAGTTGACTTCTGTAACGTATGATTTTCACCACTCAATTCTGTCCCTTTCTGCAACTTGACAAAAACCATTTTAAATCTTAAATCTGCTCTTCAATGATATACTTTGGCTATAGCATCTGAATCTCATCTCCAGTTCAGGAGCTGAATTATTTAAAAATGGGAAATTTCAGTGAGTTTTCTCTCCACAGCAATGGCGGCAAGAGCTATCTATGGATTCCCACCTACCCAGCTTTTTTTCCTGGTCCAGCAAGCTTATCTCCCTTGAGAGAGTCCCATCTCCTCCCAAGTAGTACAAGAAGGCTGAAAATCATGGGGCTCTACTCTGATCAAAAGGGTTGGTTCTGCTCAGACTAGGTTGATGGTAGACACTCCCAGGAACACAGACTATGAGTGGAGACACCTGACAGAAGGCAGCTGGAGCTGAATCCTGCCTGTAGCTAACCCTGAGTTGCAGCTGCTGCTTCTGTCCTGGAAATTTTTCCCTCTGGGTCTTGGTAGAATGTTTTATTTTCTTCTGATTATGCAAGTGTCATGTGTAAATGTGGCTAAGGTGAAAAATCTGTTTCATAGAATTCTCTTTAATCTTGGCCAGAAGACCTCATATCAGAAATGCAAAATGGAGATGATTCAGCATCCATGACTTTCTGCAGGTCTTCATGTTAGATGCTGCAGAAGACACATGCACAAGTGCCAGCAAGTCCAACTGCCCTGCAGTCAGACCTTTCCCCTAAATACTGGTCCTGCAGGCCAACAGCAGGGGCACACTCCCAAAGTGACTGCAGCCCTCCGTAGACTTCTCCCCCAGATCCTCTTCATGGTTCCTCCCCAGCACTAGGTGTGCCTGGCTCCTTGATGCCCCCACAAGTCCTCCCTTATTCACTCACATCAGTGCTTCAAGAGGCTAGGTTCATGACTTTTCACAGATCTCTTATCTTCTCACTCTGCCTAACTTCCCCACTTCTCCTGCAATTATGTAAGGTCTAATTCCCATCATATTCCTCATTTCATTTCTGCAGACGATGGTAATAGAAGTTTAGTATGTGTAGGATGTTGTTGAAGATACACTTTGTTAGAAGGCAGAATCCTTATAAGAAAAGCCTCCCCCAGTCTCTCTATAACAGTCTTTCTCTAGTTTGGTAACAGGCCCAAAACTAATGGTTATCCAGTCAACAGTAGGTCCCAAGATGTAGGTGTGGCAGGAGAAAAACCTCAATTTTGGCCTCAAATCTCATCTAACTTCTTTAATGCGCCTGATACCAGAGAGTTCTGAATTTGATGGTTCTTTCCCAGCCATTGATACTACTTTCAGTTTTCATGTGTCTCATTATCCTCCATTATCAGAACCAAGAAAGGCCAGGGGGTGGTTCTGGAGTCCTTACCCCCAAATGTCATTAAAACTGTTTATCATCATCTATCTTGCCTCTTCCGTAAGGACAGGGACCACATTTGACTTGGCTACCACTGCACCCCCTGCACCTAGCACAGTGTGTTTGCTCAATAAATATACGTTAACTAATGAACATGTTTGGCCAGAAATGCATCTTCCAATTTTGTTTTCTCTCTTAATGATGACACGTTGACAAACATTAGAGACAAAGTGTTCCTTTTCACCCACTGGAAATAAAAGCCATACCTTGCTCCTGCCAGAAATGTTTTGCAAAGCTTCCCTCGCCAGAGAACCCTATGTGGGAGTTTTCTCTCTAAGCAATAAATAACAATTTACACCCACCCTCCTCAGGCACACTGCATTTTATTGGCTAAATATAAATGAGCTGCTGCAGGCTTCTTCAGGGAGACCCACGCTGTAGCTCTCCATCTTGCCTGCACAGGGCTGTGCCTCCCAGTCCTCCTGCCTCCTCTTTCTTCCCCAAACAGCCCCCCTGGGACCAACCACCCAGAGTCGTGGGGCCAAAAGAGGACTGGTTCCATCAACTGCCAACATGCTGTCGTTTTATCTCAGTCAGCTGATAACATCATTTCTTAACGCAAAGAAGGGTTATGTCTCAGAGGACTGCTCTGGAATGGCTCAAATTCCAAGTCCCCAGAAATGAGACAGAGCAGAAAATTAGCATTTCCCATGAGACAACACTGTTACACAGTGACGGGAAAACTGCAGTGTTGGTGGCTGCTCCTCCCTGTCACCTCCTTAAAAGCACCTTCTTTGTTTTTCAGATTTCAGCTTTGGAGATTTCTTTTCAGGGAAGTTCCTATGGCCTCCCCATTAACATAAGGGGGAATATCATGTGCACCCTTTTCCCCATGATCCTTCAAATTGGTGGTGATGGTGTGTGTGTATCTTACCCATCAGATTTTAAGAACATTTTAAGCCGAAACCATGCTCTAGTAAAACAGGGTTTGAACTGCCAGAGCCAAACACATAGCAGATCCTCCATCAACATGCTCTGAATGAACAAATGGATGAATGCAGATCCTGCCTCATGTTTTTTATGTCCATTGTATTGTTCAGTTATGATAGCAAGTCTACAAACAGGAATGGTTATTCCCATTGTACAGAAGAAAAGTTAACATCAACAATATTAAACAATTTGTGCAAATTCACCGAGCAAGTAAATAGCAGAGCCACAATTTGCATGCTAAGGAGTCTGACTTAGAAGCCAGTCCCTCTTCTCATCCCTCAAGAGTCTGTCCAACCAATTAAAAATGTTATTCTCATGTATGATTGCATGAATGGTGTGACTCTACTTCATGTACAACCAGAGAAGTGAAAAACTCAGCTCCATTTGTGTACAATGACTCAAAAAGCTTTCTGCTGTCATGTATAACTGATTAGAACTAATAAAAAAAGTTATGGCCCCAAATTCAACCCAGTAGACAATTACCTTCTTAGACATAGTATTGCTCTTTTATGGGATCACCTGAACATGTACTTGCAATGCTCTAAAGAGGATGGGAGAGAAGACCGGCAAAGTAAAGAAGAGGAGAAATGGTAATGGATGGGTAAGAAGCAGGATCAAAGCCAGGTCACTGGTGCACACCTATAATCCCAGCAACTCGGGAGGCTGAGACAGGAGGATCTCGATTCAAAGCCAGCCTCAGAAGAACAAGGTGCTAAGCAACTCAATGAGACCCTGTCCCTAAATAAAATACAAAATAGGGCTGGGGATGTAGCTCAGTGGTCAAGTGCCCCTGAGTTCAATCCCTGGTACCCACCCCCAAAAAGAATTAGGCTTAAGTCCCCTCATTTCTCATAAAAGTGGAGGTTTTTGTTTGTTGTTTGGTTTGATTTAGTTTGGTACCAGGGTGTGAAACCATTGAACCACATCCCCAAGCCTTTAAAAAAAAAAAAAGAAAAGAAAAGAAAAATTATTTAGAGATAGGGTCTCACTAAATTGCTGAGGTTGGCCTTGAACTTACAGTCCTCCTGCCTCCTGAGCCACTGGGATTATAGGTGTGCACCATCATGCCTGGCATTAAAAAGTGTTTAAAAATGCCTACCTGGCATGGAGCTAACACAAAAGTAAATTACTAAGGTATATCCAGCTGCAATGACTAGTTTTACTCCTGTAAGGACAATGAAGTCTTAAGAACATGAGCCCAAATTTTGGGAAATAACAAGATCTGGTACAGATCAAGCAGGTCCCTTATACTTGATGCCACTTCTTCCCCGTGGAAGACATCACTAATTGATCATAGCATTGACCTTGGATGAGGCCTCAGAATCTCTCTCAACACAATACTTTAGGCAGACTTTATTAGTCTGTTAAAATAGACCAGACAAAATCTCTCTGCCATTCCTGGGAGTGAAATATGTGTTGTCTATTCCTGGGAGTGAAATGAATCAGGGTGCCTCTATTCTAGACCAAAAAAATTTTTTTTTACTTTATTTTAACTTTCTTTAGCCCAAACTTCATGTCTATTAGACATAGATTAGAAACAAGTAACTTGTCCTATCTGGCATCATTGTTTTCTCACATAAAAAGGAGTTTATAATATCTGTATCAAAATGGTCTCAGGGACGTAGATGGCCCCAAACTTTAAGAAATGACAGATAAGGTATATGAAGTTGAATGAATCTGATGCATCCTAGAAAATGAGACTAACATTTGACTAAAAATGTTGACTATAAAGTGGATAATGATATGAAATCTATGAAGGAAAAACAGATTGAAAGAAACATCAACCAAAAAACACAGGAAGGGGGAAAAAAAGACTTGCTACAGAAGAAGCTCCAGGGCGTTCCGAGCTAAGGCCTAACCAACATGAGGAGTGACGGTTCTGAGGGTCTCAGAGCATTTGCTGGTGTGATTGCTTGGTGGGCAATATTTATGAGCAAGGGCTACTTTTACAAAGTACCACAAATTGATGGCACTTAAATAAGGAAAGATTGTTTTGAGTCTCACAGTTCTTTAGGCTAGAAATTCAAGATCGAGGCATCAGCAAGAAATCAACCTTCATTGATTTCTTCAGAAGGTTAGTGAAGAAGAATCTGTTCCATGTTCCTCCCCTAGGTTCTGGGGGTTTCCAGAAATCATTAGCATTCCCTGGCATCACCCCCAATTTCTGTCCTCATCATCACATGGCGCTCTCTCTCTCTATCTATCTCTCTCTCTCTCTCTTCAAATTTTTCCCTTTGTGTGAGGACTCCAGTCCTATTGGATCAGGGGACACCTTAGTGACCTCAGTTTGACTTGATTACATCTGTAAAGACCCTGTTTCCAAATTAGGTCACATTCCAAAGTCCTGGAGGTTAGGACTTCAACATACGAATTTGAAGGGAACACAATCCAACACTGACTGTAGTCAGAACCACTCAGTAATTGGACCCTCTTCTCCCCATCTGTGCCAGATAGCAGGTATATGGAAGATACACCTACACCACAGCAAGAAATGCCCTTATAATACAGCCAGGGAAACAGAGTCCCAGGTGGCTACTGATCCCTTAGAGTAATAGGAGAGTCCTGCTCCCATGAAACAAATATTTGGCCAAATCTATCCAGAATTGAGTTCTACCCTCACTTTACCCACAAATCTCCTGTGGAAGCAATGTAATCATAGAAATCATTATAGGAAATTAAACCCAGCCATGTAATAAAAATAATAACAAATAACAATAATAATAATAAATTAAGACAAGCAGGACTTATTCTAGGCATGCAATGATGTTTCAACAATTAAAAATCTAGACATGTAACTAATAAACAAATTCAACAAAGTAGCAGGATATAAAATCAATACCCAGAAATCAAATGTGTTTCTATACATAAGCAATGAATCCACTACAAGAGAAATTAGGAAAACCACTCCATTCACAATAGCCTCAAAAAAATACTTAAGAATCAATTTAACAAAAGAGGTGAAAGACCTCTACAATGAAAACTACAGAACACTAAAGAAAGAAATTGAAGAAGACCTTAGAAGATTGAAAGATCTCTCAAGCTCTTGGATAGGCAGAATTAATATAGTCAAAATGGCCATACTACCAAAACAGTTATACAGACTGAATGCAATTCCTATTAAAATCCCAATGACATTCTTCGTAGAACCAGAAAAAGCAATCATGAAATTCATTTGGAAAAGTAAGAGACCTAGAATAGCCAAGGCAGTCCTTAGCAAGAAGAGTGAAGCATGAGATATCACAACACTAGGCCTTAAACTATACTAGAGCAATATAACAAAAACGGCTTGGAATTAATACCAAAATAGGCAGGTTGTAGACCAATGGTACAAAATAGAAGACACAGAGACAAATCAACATAAATAAAGTTATCTCATACTAAGGCACCAAAAACATACATTGGAGAAAAGGTAGCCTATTCAACAAATGGCGCTGGGAAAACTGGAAATCCATATGTAGCAAAATGAAATTAAACCTCTATCTCTGGCCCTGCACAAAAATCAACTCAAAGTGTATCAAAGACTTAGACACTAGAACAGAGACCCTGCACCTAATAGAAGAAAAATTAGGCCCAAATCTTCATCATGTTGGCTTAGGATCTGACTTCCTGAACAAGACTCCTAAAACACAAGAAGTAAAATCAAGAATAAATAAATGGGATGGATTCAAACTAAAAAGCTTCTTCTCAGCAAAGGAAGCAATCAATAACGTGACAAGAAAACCTACAGAATGGGAAAAAGTCTTTGCTACATGCACCTCAAAGAGAACACTAATATCCAGGATATATAAAGAGCTCAAAAACTTAACACCAAAAGAAAAAAATCCAGTCAATAAATGGGCTAAAGAATTGAACAGACACTTCAAAGAAGAAATTCAATCCATCAACAAACATATGAAAAAATGTTCATCATCTCTAGCAATTAGAGAAATGCAAATAAAAACTACTCTAAGATTTCATCTCACTCCAGTCAGAATGGCAATAATCAAGCATACAAGCAATAATAAGTGTTGGCGAGGACATGAGGGAAAAGGTACACTCACACATTGCTGGTGGGACTACAAATTGGTGCAACTACTATGGAAAGCAGTGTGTAGATACCTCAGAAAACTTGGAATGGATCCACCATTTGATCCAGCTATCCCACTCCTCAGTTTATACCCAAAATGTAAAGCCAGATGACCAAAAGGAGGCGAATTAAAACTGCTGGGCAAGGCTTTATTGGAAATACACGCTCTTGGGCTGAACTCTCCCATCCATCACAGTGTGTCCAGGAGAATGGCGCATGTGTTCCCTGGTAAAGAAAATTTAAAGGGCCCAGTCAGGAAGACGAGGGCTAAGGGCAGGAATGAAGGGGCTATGAGATAGGAAGAGGAGGTATCTAGAGTCTTGTGTCCCCTGGGATTGGTCAGGGGATCCTGTCGAGGTCAGAGTTCTTCCAGGATGAGTCAGGAAAAGTCCACCGATTGGTAAGAGGCGCCATTACAGCTTACATATCAGCGTCTGGTAGGCTGTTCCTTTGCGCATGTGGGCTGCTTGATGCTTCATTCCCTGCAGCTGCTCCAAACCGGCGCCCTACATCCGCTGCAGCTGCACGGAATCCACCACACTGCATGTCCTGCGTCTGCTGCTGCCACGTGGAGCTCTCCACGTTGTACACTGTGTCTGACTTGCGAGAAGAAATGTGAGATCTCCAGCTGACCTAACACAAAAGACTTAAAATCAGCATACTAAAGTGACACAGCCACTTCAATCCCTACATCAGCTCAATTCACAATAGCTAAACTATGGAACCAAACTAGATGCCCTTCAACAGATGAATGAATAAAGAAAATGTGGTACTTATACACAGTGGAATATTACTCAGCTTTAAAGGAGAATAAAAGTATGGCATTTGCAGGTAAATGGATGGAACTAAAGAATATCATGCTAAATGAAATAAGCCAATCCCAAAAAAACAAAAGCTGAATGTTTTCTCTGATAAGCAGATGCTGATCCATAGTAGGGTGGGGAGATAAGGAAGAATGAAGGAACTTTGGGTTGTGTAGAGGGGAGTAAAGGGAGGGGTGGTTTTGTGGGGATGGGAAGGATAGTAGAATGAGACAGACATGATTACCCAATATACATGTATGATTACACTACTGGAGTGAGTCAGCACCATGTACAGCCAGAAGAATGAGAAGTTGTGCTCCATTTGTGTACAATATGTCAAAATGCATCCTACTGTAAAATAAATAAATAAATAAATAAATGTGTACTTACTTAACATACTTAGAGTGAGAGATAGTCTATAAATACCTTAGTGGTGCATGTGGTCAAGAATATTCTTCTTCCCAGTTTTCATCCTTCCCTGTATCCACTCTTAGCCATGTGACTTTGAGTTCCACTAGAAACAGAGTAACCTCTCCCATCTTCATTATTTTTGAGGTTGGCTGTCTAGTTTGCTTTACCCCAGGGATATGGGGGAAATGCTAGTCTGTCATTTCCAAGCCTAAGCATGATGGGGTACCATTTATTTCCACTTGTCCCTTCTTGCTGTTCTGCCATCACCATAAGAACATATCTTGTCTTGAGCATGGATTTAAGGATGATAAGAGACACATGGAGCTGTCCTGAATTCAACCTGCAGTTTCAAGCCAAGACCTTGTCACCCTAGATTAGCCAAACCCTGGCCACTCTACAAATATGTGAGTGAGAAAAACAATTTTTGTACGAAGGTGCTGAGTGTAGAGGCGGTTGTTATACAACATCATGGTGGAAATAGTTGACTGACACATTGCAGAAAAGGTACTAAAATTTAACACTTGCCTCTAATTTAAAACACACCCACTCACACTCTGGTCAGTTAATAGTAGAAAAATGCTTCCTTAATAATCAGTATCATACTGAGAGATGAAACATTAGAATTAGATGCATAAATAAAGTTTAGGAACAAGATCAAGACTGTTCTTCTTAAAAATAGATCTAAGACAATTAATAAAACAAGAAAAAAACCATATAAATATTGAAAGAAAAGATACAAAAACACCTTTATAATAATAAAGTTGTTCATCTAAAAACATAACTCAACCAAAAAGAGCAGGGTCTGAACAAGCTTGGTGCAGGTAGTATATTTTGGAGGTGATCCCAGAAAGGAGGACTTGGGAACATTAGGGAAGATGTTAAGGAAAGAGGAAAAGCCACATAAAGTTGTGTCATTAAGGTTGATCTTGTGGACAATGGGACTCCATCCCACCAGGACCCAATCCATATGCAGAAATCTCCCAGAACTATCTACACAAAGGACAGGAGGTGAGAAGATTTATCCCTCAGTTTCTGATCCCTGCTGGGCCAAGGTTACTCCTGGAGAGCTTTGACACCCTGAATATCTGTGTTACACTTGCCCGTGGGATAAAGGGTTTTCAGGGCTCTGCCAAAAGTCAGCATGGATGAGTGTTTTAGGAAATGTTTCTGAAGGGCTGCAACATGGCCCAGAGAAGTTTGCACAGGGCCTGGGAACAGGAATTAAGGCAGTCAGAGCATGCACAGGAGCCTAGGCCACAGAGAAGCCCTGGGGAGCAGGGCTCAGGCAGCTGGGGAAACAATAAAGAAAAAGGATGTGTGGGAGGAAGGAGGAGGGAGAAGGGTGAGCTCCCAGAAAAGGAGAAGGTCCACAGGACTTCCTAGCATTTTCTCCTTCTGTCACTTCTGGTCCCTGTGAGGCCCAGGCATTTGGCAGCAATTCCCATCTCTACCCCTTCTGGTTCCCATCCCACCTCACATTCCAGCAAGAGCTCAGACTGGTATAGAAATGTAATTGATGGACACTTTTGGACGCAGGTATCACAAAATCAGAGGCCTCCTCTGAAAACCTCAAATGGTGCTTTGATTTGATGACAGAGATAACTGGAGGCTCTTCATAGTCAACACCAACTAGCATCAAGTTCTCCCAAGGGACAACCTGCTCCCACCCCCAACCCCCGCCCCAGCTCTTGGTTCTCATGCAGTGTCCCCAAGACAAAGAGCTGATGGAAAGTCCTGGGGATGGCCTCTTGGCTTGATGACCTTGGGATTGTCACTGACCCTTTCTTGGCCACAACTTCCCAGCTGCATAGTGAGAATAATTCAGGTCTTCCCTATCCCACAGGGCTTGTGTGAAGGCACACAGTCCTGGAGTCCAAAAGCAAAATGTGCAGTAGGGAACATCAGTTTTTATACTGTGTGGGCACCTCTTTTCCAATTCAGAAAACATTCATTGATACTTACCTTAACTTAAGTTATATACTAGGCATTTTAGGAAATTCAAAATGCTGAGACCGCCAAACCAAGAGTCTCTCAACCTCTCTCTTTTCACCTGAGCAACTACCCCAAATCTCCAATCTCCACCCTTCCATCCTTTCTTCTCTCTCACCTATATCCTTGACTCCATCCTGTCCTTCTTCCCATTGGTGTCTCCCTTTATACTGGCTCTTACCTCTTGCCCTTTAGTACTCTCCTAGTTTTCTCTTTGCTTCTTTTTTTTTTTTTAATGTCTTCTCTCTCTTTTCTTGGTCAAGCTTCTCCCCATCACTGTCAGCCAAGCCATACTTTCATCTTTGGACTTGATCCAGACCAGGAATTGGCAAACTTTTTCAATCAAATGTCAGATACTAAATAGTTCAGGCTTTGCAGGCCATGTGGTCTGTGTCACAACTACTCAACTCTGTCACTATATGCAAAGGCAGTCACTGACAATACGTGAATGCGTAGGTATGTCTGGGTTCCAATAAAGCCTTACTCACAAACACAGGCTGGATTTGACCCACAGGCTATAGTTTGGGGATTCCTGATCTAGGTACACAAATCAGCTGGGAATCTTAAGCAGAGCCCAGTAGTCTGCATTCCTAGCAAGCTCCTAAGTGAACCTGGTGCTGCTGGTCTCAGGAATGAAGCTCTCAATGACTTCTGTGACAAACACAGCCACCATTCCACACTTCTTTTCCTTCACTGTCGCACAAAATAGAGGTTTGAAAAGTGAAATAAATGCATTCTCATCTTCCTTTGCAGCCAGGTGGCCATGTAAACCAGCTTTTGCTAATGAGATGAAAGCAAAATACTGGGGTTCTCTCAAGAGTTTCACAGATTGCACCCTTTTCCCCCTCTGGAGTACTCAACAATTTGAGAATCAATTTTAAAAAGGCAGAGGGAAGGGAATAGCACTTGGAGGTCTAAGTTGCACCCTCATTACTATAAAGGCTAAGTAATTGGAGAACATGGGTTATTATAAAATAGACCTGTTACCTGAATCACAGAAATGGGCAAATTTATCCATTCCAGATGACTAAAACAGGTCTCCCCATCTGTGTGGGGAGAGGGGTAAGATTTATGGATCAAAGGAGAATGAAATTGATCAAATTATGTTGTGTGCATGTATGAATATGTACCAGTGAATCCCACTAATATGTTTAAGTATAATGCACTGATAAAAATAAAAATAAAAATCTTAAAGGCTGAAGGGCTAGATGAGAACTGGTACCTACAAGTAGGCTCTCTCCCTAGAGGAAAATTAGAGTTACTGAACTGAGCAAGTTCCATTTATTCTTCCTAGATTTAGCAACCAGCTACATTATTCCACATCTCCTGGGATAGAATAAATAAAGGGGCTAAGAGAAGCTGGAAATGTGTCACAATAAAGGAACATCACAAGTGGGACAACCATGTAACTCCTCCTCAATGATCTCTAGCTTTTTGTCCTTTTATCATACTGGACTTACTATTAAACTTGTCAAGAGAAGGCGTATGGTCACATAAAGTCCTACACTCATTTTCATGAGTGTCTTTCAACAGACACTTTTTTGCCTTTAGTATTTTCCTGGGAACACCAGTGGGAAATTACTATTTTCCCCCTCAACTGGGAAAATTCCTTGCATACTGGTGTTGTTAAAAACCAAGAGACCTTGGTGAAGGGTAACTGGGAGAGTGCTGGTGTCTTGGAGCCAAGATACTAGTAGCAACAGCATCAGTGAAATGGCAGAGTGGCCAGAAATTTAGCAGAAATGAACAGCATAAAAGACAGCCAAGAAGAACCCTCTTGGGATCACAGCTGGTGCTGGGGGTCAAGAAGACTGTGCACATGCGTTAGTCTGCACGCACTCAGGAGCAATCACAATTGGAAATGGGCCAGACTCTGTAAGCATTCCC
The DNA here is from genome assembly GCA_004024805.1 of Geosciurus inauris. Lineage (NCBI taxonomy): Eukaryota > Metazoa > Chordata > Mammalia > Rodentia > Sciuridae > Geosciurus > Geosciurus inauris. The sequence continues at coordinate 45,998 of PVHX01004390.1, forward strand.
TAAACCACACACAGATTCATCAACAAAGAGCGTGATTCATCAACAAAGTCTCACAGGCACAAAGAGTTTAAGTACAACCTCAGATGAAACACTGGCTAAATAATAGGCTACTATGACCCAGGGGAACTCCCAGGAAATCAGGCTTAAAAATAAAACTACATATCCCTGGAAGTCTGAACAAATGCTTGCAAGCCTAAGGCTGTGGCCTTTGAAGAGTGATCAGAAAGGGAACTTCCAAGCTAGTCTCTGCAGATTATAGGGCAAAAACAAATTCCCTGCACTGCCATAGCAGCCTCCACGCTGCACGCGCATTTTCACCCAAAAGGAAGAAGAAGTAAGAACCTAACAGGCCAAGGAAGTGTGACTACAACAGTGGCCCATACATACTTTATGTAGATTTAAAGTTGACCCCTCTAGGTAGCTAGACTAAAATGTAGAAACAAGATAAACAAATCTGAACGGGGACATCAGAGGCCACACACTGCAAGGGAAATAGACTTCTGCAAAGTTAGTTCAGCCATGTTACTAAACAAATAAACAAACTGCCAAGCAAATGACATTAACATCAATCTTGGGGCAATGGGGAAGGGAATCAACATCCAGAGTTGTGACAAGGCTTTTTGTAAAACATCCATTTTCAATTAAAAAAAAGAATATTGAGCTATGCAAAGAAGCAGGAAAGTATGTCCTATACATAAGAAAGAAAGCAACAAAAAAATAGAAATTACTTTTAAAATGGTCCAGAGGGTGGACAGAGCAAAGATTCAAAATAGCTATTGTAAATATGTTCAAATAACTAAAGAAAGTTATATCTTAAATAACTGAAGGAAATTGGGAAGATATTTCTCATTAATAGAGAATATCAATAAAGAAGTAGAAATTTTGAGCCAGATGCGGTGATACAGGCCTGTAATCCCAGCAACACAGGAGACTGAGTCAGGAGAATTGCAAGTTTGAGGCCAGCCTAAGCAACCTAGCAAGGCCCTAAGTAACTTAACAAGACCTTGTCTCAAAATAAAAAATAAAAAAGGCTGGGGATGCCGCCCAATGGTAAAGTGCCCCTGGGATCAATCCCTAGTCCCAAAGAAAATAAAAGAAACAGAAATTATAGAAAGAATCAAATGGAAATTATAGAATTGAAAAACACAATAACAAAAGGAAAGTTCACTAGAAGGCTCAACAGATTTGAGTTGGCAAAATAAAGATTCAGTGAATTTGAAAGTAAATCAATAAATACTTAGCAAACCAGAAAACAAATAGAAAAAAAGAAAAATGAGCAGAGAATTAGAGAAATATGGAACACTACTAAGTTCATCTACATTTAATGGGAATATCCACAGGATAGGAAAGAGAAAAGAGCAAGGAAAAAATTACTCAGAGGAATAATGGATGGATATTTCCCAAATTGGTGAAAGACATTAATCTGTACATTCAAAAATCTCAATAAACTCCCTATGAGGGATAAATATAAAAAGAGCCATATCCAGATTAAAAAAAAAAAAAACAGTCAAAATATTGAAATCCAAATACAGAGAAAAGTTCAAAAACAGTAAGAATAAATGGGCTAATCAGATATAAAGAATGCCAATAAAATTAACAGTTGAGATAGCTGTATTTCTGTGAATTACTCTCTGTGTCTTCTATTCTGAACCATTGGTCTACATGTCTATTTTGGTGCCAGTACCATGCCGTTTTTGTTACTATAGCTTTGTAGTAATGTTTAAGGTCTGGTATTGTGATGCCTCCTGCTTCACTCTTCTTGCTCAGGATTGCTTTGGCTATTCTGGGTCTCTTATTTTTCCAAATGAATTTCATGATTGCCTTTTCTATTTCTATAAGAAAGGACTTTGGGATTTTAATTGGGATTGCATTGAATTTGTATAGTGCTTTAGGTAATATGGCCATTTGAATAATATTGACTCTGCCAATCCAAAAGGATGGGAGGTCTTTCCATCTTCTAAGATCTTCAATTTCTTTCTTTAGTGTTTTGTAATTTTCATTGTAGAGGTCTTTCACCACTCTTGTTAGATTGATTCCCAAGTATTTTATCAAAACAATGGAAGCCAGAAGGCAGTGGGATGACATTTGTAGAGCTAAAATTTAAAAAAATAAAATGCTAATCAAGAATTATATAGCCAGCAGATTCAGTGTCTTTCTTGCCCTTGCTCACTCTGTTCCCTTCTACCTTACTAAACATCATTTCTCCTTGGCCATGGATGTCCAAATTTATGGTTAGACTCCTCCATGAGGCTTCTCCCAAGTTGGAAGTGATGTCCCCTTCTTTTCAACTCTCATCACACTCTTGTCATGGACCAGTCATGCCACCGACCCCTGTTCATCACATATCAAACTTAATCTACATTATGTATCTTGTCGCTATTTTTAACCTGGATGCATCCATTTCACCTCTTTTCTTCAATATTCTATCCAATCTTTATCATGGTATTCTTGAGGTCTTAATCTGTGCTTGATTTATAATTCTCCAAGCCTCTAACATAATACCAGGCACTTAGTAGGTACTCAATATATTGTCATGGGAAGGAAAACAGAAGACAAGCCTCCTGACCTTCAGGAACTTAGTCTCACATGGAAGCTGGACAGAAACTATTCTGATGCAAACGGGAGAGAGAAGTAAAACAATAAACATGATCCTAAGTGCTATGGACCACGAAGGTTACATTTGGCACAATTGCAGCAAAATGGAAGAGGCTACCAATTTGAGGGGTATTTAGTTAGCATTTGCACCACTGTGACCAAAAGACCTGATAAGAATAATTTTAGAGGAGGAAAAATTGGGGGAGGGAGGCAGCAGGGCTCATAGTTGCAGAAGTCTCAGTCCATAGATGGCCAATTCCATTGCCTTGGGCCCAAGATGAGGCTAAACATCACGGTGAAAGGACGTGAAGGAAGAAAGCAGCTCAGGACATGGTGATTAGGAAGCAGAGAGAAACTGCTGCACTCACCAGGGAGAAAATATATACTCCAAAGTCGCCCCACTGATCCATCTCCTCCTGCCACACCCCACCTACCTACAGTTTCTACCCAGTTAATCCCATTCAGTAGATTAATGCACTGATTAGGTTAAGGCTCTCGTAACCCAGCCATTTCAACTCTAAACTTTGTTGCATTGTCTTACACATGAGATTTTGTGGGGCCCCTCATATATAAACCATAACAGGCAGGCTTTTAAGAGAGAGTTAGGGCTGGGCGCGGTGGCTCATGCCTGTAATCCCAGCACTTATGGAGGCTGAGACAGGATAATCACGAGTTCAAAGCCAGCCTCAGCAATGGCAAGGCACTAAGCAACTCAGTGAGATCCTGTCTCTAAATAAAACACAAAATAGGGCTGGGGATGTGGCTCAGTGGTCGAGTACCCCTGAGTTCAATCCCTGGTACCAAAAAAAAAAAGAGGGAGAGAGAGTTAAGGGTGAAGAGTATTTCAGGTAGAGACAAGGGTTGTAATTAAGGATAAGCCTTGAAATGTATGTTGGAGACAAGTCATTGAAGACAGAGAATTTGAACTTTATTCTGCAGGCAGTGAACAGCCATGAAGATATTTAACTGAGCAATTAAAGTAGCCCAAAGGGCAACTTCATGTAAAGCAAAAAAAAAAAAAAAAAATAGTCTCAATGAATAATCAACCGCTGATTTCCTGATTTGCAAATGTAGGTATTCAGTTTTGAGTGCTTTCAAAAATGAGAAATGCTGGTCAATAATTTTTAAAGGGACATTAAAGAGTTCAATTCACTTTTTCAAAAATGTATAAAACTTCCCATTTTCTTAAAGTACATTTAAAGTTAACCAAAGACTCCTGGGCAAGTTTCGTTAGATAATGTTTATTTTGGTACTTTGAAAGCTTGGTGATTGTTCAGAAATTCAATTACAACTCGCCTTTCAAAAAAGCCACCCTTGGGAATGTGGGTTTGAGCTGATCTCCATATATTCACTTGACATTATGAGGCAGTTATGCTGCAAGTTCAGAGGGTTGATTAAATCTTAAAGTGAGCATAAAACAGGCACAGAAAGCAAACCCTTTGTTTAATTGGCTCCTCCAGTTAAAGAGACAAAAAGGAAAGAAAAAAATGGCAACATAAATGGAGGCTATTTTATTGTTGTTTAAAATGAGGCCTCTTCTGTGTCAAATGGAAAAATCTAGCATCAGCACCCAGAACATTTCTTCAAGACTATGGATATACAGAGAAAAGCACAAGTTGACAGTCAGCTTTGAGAAAACAGAGGCTCCAAGTCACAAATAAGCCAGTAGGGGAAAGACAGTAATGTTAAAGGCTGACAAACTGTTGAACCAAAACTTCAACTTGTAGGGCTGGGAGCTCAGTGGTAGAACATGCAGGAGGGCCTGGGTTAGATCCCCAGCACTACCAAAAACAAAAACATTGTATTAGCAGTTAGTTATTGTATATGCATATACACATATGCAATTTTATAACTGAACTCAAGTTTTAACCCAGATGGCAAAGACATTCATTGGTCACTGATAATCAAATGTTCTTCCACCTTTCCCAGCCTCCCTGTTAGGGAGTGACTAGTTCTGGCCAGGGAGCTGAGAGCAGAAATGATGTATGTCAGTGATGGACATTTAGAAGGCAGCATTTAATAGCCATTGTTCTATCTCCACAGTCCCTTTTCCCACTGGAGCTGTCTTGGAGGACCTGTGTTGATGGTGAAGAAGCTGTCAGCAGAGGTTTCAGAGTAAGAAATAAATCTTAGTTGTGTTAAGCCCTTGATATCATAGTTTATTTGTACCATAGCATATTCTAGTTTATTCTTACTAATTCATCTCTAATATTTGGTTTTTCTTCTATTGTTTTATATCCCCTAATTTTCAGCTGGACACATGGCTACCCACAGTGAAGAATGTATTTCCCAACCCCCCTAGTGGCTGAAAGAAACAATATTTAAAATTCAGTCTCTTCCTTAAGAAGCAGCAGTGGATATACATTTTGCTCATCTTCTTTTTTTTTAATTTTTTTTTTGTAGTTGTAGATGGACAGAATGCCTTTATTTTATTCATTTATTTTTATGTGGTGCTAAGGATCAAACCCAGTGCCTCACACATGCTAGGCAAGTGCTCTGCCACTGAGCTACAGCCCCAGCCCTGCTCATCTTCTTTATCTCCTTTTTATCCTGCAATCTGGAATGTAGATGCTACCATCCTGGACAAGAGGCCAAAGTCACAAATGGAGGATCAGCAGGATAGAAGACGTCAGGGTCTCTGAGACCATGGACAGCCTGCACCAAGCTTTATGTGAACAAGAAATCAATTCCTACTTGGTGTAAATCATTATTGTTTTCAGAATCCTGCATATTCAGATGTTTGACCATGTCAACAAAATGAGTATTTGGCGGATCGCCTGGCTTTTTCACTTCTTTTGAAAATGTCCTGGAATGACTGTCAAACAAGGTCAGAATCAGCACCAGGACTGCCCAGTGGAGTGAGTAGTTTAGATAGGTCACTGAGGTTGCTTAGGGCAATTTGATAACTCTTTAAGCAAAAGGATCCTGGAAGAAGCAGAGGATATTTGAGGATGCACATATGGAGAATAACAGAGGAGTCTCTAATGAATTGAGAAAGTAAGTCCTACCTAGAAGAAAGAGGCCCATAATTGTTAATAATAATTTAGAGTTTATAGATGCTCCTCAACTTATGATGAGTTTATGCTCTCATAAACCCTCTGTAAGTTGAAAATATTGTCAGTTGAAAGTGCATTTAATATACCTAGTAACCTGAACACCGTAGCTTAGCATCAGTGCACTGTATTGAAAGTTTGCCTCCGTGATTGCATGGCTACTGGAAACTGTCTCACTGCCGCTCCCCAGCATGAAGAGCAAATACCATATTACATATCACCAGTCCATGAACGGATCAAAATTCAAAATGCAAAGCACAGTTTCCACAGAATACATGTTGCTTTTACACCATTATAAAATTGAAAAATCACTACTGTCATGTATATCTAAAAAGAACAAATAGGAAAAACTCAAAAGTCATGTCATAAAAAAGTTAATAAAATTGAAAAAATCAGAAGTCAAATCATTCTAAGCCAAGAACCATCTGTATTTCTCTTCCTCTTCTCGACCCAGAGGTCAACTCCTATTGAAAAAGAAACCAACCACTTCCTTTCCTTGAATTGACTATTTTTGTATTTCCCATTTGACAGATGGATTTCTTCCCCCTATTTTGAGTGAGGTTTATTGTTGCTTTCTGCCTAGGATTTCATTCATTCCTTACATTTTCTTTCAGAGTAAATAGTCCTTTGCACCTGATACAGGTGTCCCTTTCCCATCATTTGTGGTTGGATTCCGAGAACCCTGATCTGCTGTGGAATGTAATGACTCCTGTATCTAGTAGATGAGTACTAGTAGAGGGAAAGCTCCATAAAGACAGAGTTTTTCATCTGTGTCTCTGATACCTAGAAAAGTGCCTTGCATATAATAGAAACTATAAGCAATTGCTGGATTGAATTGACTATCTAATATCCTTCTCTACTTAACCTCACTACCACTCAACCATTTACCCCTGAGTTTCATCAGCTTATGTACCATAAGATCCTGAGTAGCCAACTGCCAGAGTCCAGAAAAAAATAAACATTGGACTTAAAAAACGTACAGTCTTCTGTTTTCTGGAGTAAACTTCTTATAGAGAATTTTAAGAAATAGATAAATTAAAACACTAGTTTATTATAAACCATAAAGCCTTGAAAATATATTTCTAGATGTATTAGTCAATTCCATCTACAGTCATGCTGCCATAAAAACCATCTCTCAAATTCAGAGACATAAAATAATAAACATTGATTCTCACACATCTACAAGTTGGCTTGTCTGGCTAACCTAAGCCTGTCTTGGCTGGTTTTGGTTCCAAGCCACAGACCAGATCCAGATCTGCTCTATGTGTCTCCATATTGTCCTTCTCCAGGAACTATCCAGGGAATGTTCTTAAAGCAAAACTGAGGAACATGAGAAAGCAATGACCCAGGTGCATTTCAAGTTTGTTTGTACTCTATCTGCTAGCATCCCATTGGCAAAAGCAAGTCACATGATTATGCTCAAAGTCAAGGTATTAGCAAGAGCAAAAAAGTGAGTGTATAAAATAAGAACAATTCACTTTATCATGCTATATTTGAAAAATATCAAACATAAATCAGGCCATTTTCTAATAAATTAATGCAAGACATTTTATTTATTATCCTCATCCTGTTGGGATGATGGTTTCGAGTGAGATTAACAAGCAAGTGCCTTGATAGGGCTGGGGGTGTATGTAGCTCAGCGGTAGAGCACTTGCCTGGCATGCACTTGGCTCCAGGTTCAATCCCCATCACTACAAAAGAAAAAAGAAAGAGAAATGGAAATAAATAACTTGAATGCCAGAAGAAAGGATTATAGAACTATAGAGGATTGGGGAAACTCCCAGCAGCCTCTCCTTACAGCGTAAATCCTTTGACACCTGACCGAACAAGTAATCCTCAGCCTTGCTAGTTTCTGACTCCCTACCATAGTCACTCTGGAGATCTTTAACCTGCTGTCCTCAGACCAAATGTGGATAGAATTTAGGGGATCCCTGAACTTGGGTGGGAAATAATTAACTAAACTAGTATTTAATTAATTAACTAAATTTACCTAACATTTCGCACTTCCTTCAACTATGAATTTTATTTCACTATTTTATTATTTGATCTTTTTGTTGTTTTTATTTCAGTGTAATTTGCCACTTTATTGATTAGCATATTCTTATAAGCTGGCTTTTTAGATAATGAGTCCAATTACTTATATCACAGCAAACACAAGGCTGAGTTCCTCCATGGTTTTCCCCAGAACCCTTGAGGACAGCTAGAATGTAGTAACTGGTCTCCTCCTTAGGATGGGGTTATGCTTTCCACCTGTCCACCTTGGTGCAGACTAAGTACTAAAATTAAGAAAAGATCAAATATTAGTACATATTCTTAATGCTCTGTTTTATAGCAGTGGTTCTCAACTGTGGCTATACATTAAAATCACTGGAAAGTTTTGAAAATATCAATACCTAGTCATTCTTAATTACCTGAGAATCTTGGGGTGGGTCCAAGCACCAGTTTTATTTTTGTTTTGGTACCTGGGATTGAATTCAGGGGTACTCGACCACTGAACCACATCCCCAGCCCTATTTTGTGTTTTATGTAGAGACAGGGTCTCAATGAGTTGCTTAGTGCCTCACCATTGCTGAGGCTGGCTTTGAACTTGCGATTCTCCTGTCTCAGCCTCCCAAAGTGATGGGATTACAGGCATGCGCCACCGCACCCAGCTCAAACACCAATTTTTTTAAGGTCCCAGGTAACTCCAATAGCAGTTTACTTTAAAACCCATTGATCTATAACTTTGTTATTCCCAATGTGGCTGGTGGACCAGCAGCACCAGGGAGCTTGTGAGAGATGCAGAATCTCCAACCCCACTATGGTCTGGTCAAATTAAAATCTCAGTTTAGTAAGATCTCCAGAGCATTTTTGTGTACATTGAAATTTGAGAAGCATTGATTTAAAATACACTTTGGTGGGTTTTGCATGTTAACACTTGGTTTTATTATCTTTGTTTTTATCTTTGATCTGCTGATTTGGAAATCTGATGATTTGGAAATGATGCATCTCAAATATTTATAAGGTTAATTATTTCTATTCTTTTTGTTAATCTCCTATCAATAGAAAATGGTGATTTGGCTAATTCATGATAAAATGTCTCTTTCTTAGGTCAGCTAAATTGTCTTTAATTAAAAAGATGGAGAGTGCTGAATTTCTCAGAAGCCCTCTCCAGGAGAGCATTTTGTTTGTTTGGAAAGATTGCCTGGAGAAGGCTGCTGGGGTAGAACCAAGCACCGTGGGTAGGGCTGGCAGCAGATGCCAAGACTTGAGAGGAGCAAAAGTACCTCACTACAACAAGGAAGGGAGCTATTGGCTCCTAAGACAGAGAGGGAAGAAAGGGGAATATGGGAGGGAGAGACAGAGCAGGGGAAGGAGGAGAACTTCCAAGATCAGTTGAAGTCGGTGCATGAAACAGCAAACCTCTTATAATAGTAATAAACCTGTGGAATGGAGGGCGTGATGCAATTTGGGGAAAGAAAATAGTGATAGGTTTGCATGTTTCCACATTTGTAACATGAGGACAAAATGGATATTTGATGTTTGGCTTCAGAAATCAGAACCAAGGACACCAGGAAGAAAGGTACTTTCAAGAATCCACAGAAATCATTTAGGAAATTCTTTGGACCATCAGAGGCCATAAAACTGGTGGGGGGAGGTCCAGTTTATTTTGATTTGTAGAAGCAAGGAGGCCCTAGTCAACAAATGGGTTAAATGTCTTACTTTCCCCAGATTCCTGGAGATGGGATACATCCCCACCGCTGGCAAAGGCTGCCTGAAAACTGAAGGCTTCACTTGGGTTTGTTTTGGAACAGGCAGTTCCTTCCCCCAGAAACTCTTATCCCCACACAATATTTCCAACCAAGTTTCTAATTCCCAACGATCCTTGAGGACAGCAAGAGCTCTGTTATATCTGATCTCCAGCTTCCTAAAAGCAGGTGCCATATTTTCTCTTCAGGCCTTAGCTAATGGGGCCTGGGGTTTCCAGCCACCAACCATATGCTGTACCTGGGAAGAAGGGCATTTCTTCCTCCAAATGGGAGGACTCAAGGTTGGCTCCTCCTCACCACTTCCCCTCACTGTGAGAAAGTTGGACAATCTCCACAACTTTTGTACTTCCTCCAGGCTTTCTCACTCAACCAAATTGATCATTCCTTTAGAAAGCAAGAAGCTTTCTCCCTCCTCCCCTTCTCAAGATAAGCCTGACCTTCATACCCAGCATGCTTCTCTGTAGACTGTTCATGTCTTGGCCAGAACACACCAGCAGCAGGCACATCATTTTGGTGCCAGGGGATGTTTATAAAAATAGTCCAGAGGCTTAATCTCTCTCCTCAGAAACTACCTTCTGTCTGATCCAGCTTGTAAATTTGTGCCAGGACCCTGGGTCTGTAAAAACTGGAAAAAAAAATGGGGGACTAGAGCTATAACTCAGTAGTAGAGTGCTTACCTCACATGTGTGAGGCACTGGATTTGATCCTCAGCACCACACAAAAATAAATACATAAAAAGATATTGTGTCCATATACAACTAAAAAGAATATTTTTTGAAAAAAATTTATGTCACTCAGAAGTTTTCCCCTTAATCAACCACTCTACAAATTCCCAACAATCATGTGGTGTTTTTTAATAATACATATTTTATTTTTTGTTTTCTTTTACTCCTTAATTGTGGTAAAAAAAAACAATATACATCACATGAAATTTGTCATTTTTAGTGCGTAGTCAAGTAGCATTAACATACAAGGTTTTGATTTAGAATATTCTATGTCCAGCTTCCAACAATTGCCTACTTTAAATTCATCCTTCTAATTTCCAGTCTTATATTTGCTTATAAAACAATGACCAGAATGGTTCTCTCTAATAAAAAGTTTGCTTTATAATCTGACTTAGGCTCAGTATCTTCTCTGCTATCTTGGTGTGTCTAGCCAGGCAGGCCTGACTGGTGGGGCCCTGAGAAATCTGTGCATTTCAGAGAAGTGTTCATTTTGTCTTTGGTGAATTATCACTCTCCATCTCCCTCTTCCTCCCTCCTCTTATATGGATAAGACCTGAGTGCC